>JAAGKR010001354.1:0-129263 GCA_011419295.1 Clarias macrocephalus
AGGCCAGTCAAGTTGTTCCACCCCAAACTCGCTCATCCATGTATTGATGGACTTTGCTTTGTGCACTGGTGCGTAGTCATGTTGAAACTGGTATTGGGGTTGTTTTTCAGGAGTTGGGCTCGGCCCCTTACCTCCAGTGAAAAGAACTCTGAAAAGAACTCCAAGACATTTTGGACAATTTCATGCTTCCTGTTTCAACACGACTGCGCACAAGAGAACAAAGCAAGGTTCATAAAAACATGGATGAGCGAGTTTGAAGAACTTGACTGGCCTGCACCTCACTCCGATAGGACACCTTTGGGATGAATTAGAGCGGAGACTGCGAGCCATCAGTGCCTGATCTCACAAATGCACTTCTGGAAGAATGGTTAAAAATTCCCATAAACACACTCCTAAACCTCGTGGAAAGCCATCCCAGAATAATTGAAGCTGTTATCGCTGCAAAGGGTGGGCCAACATCATATTAAACCCTATGGATTATGATTTGGATGCTACTCAAGTTCATATGCATGTGTAGGCAGGCGAGCGAATACTTTTGGCAATATAATGTCTTGCAAAAACAACATAGAATTCCTAATGACATTTAAAAAAAGGATATTCATGATATTTGGGCAGAAACAGCTGAACTTTAGATTGTGAAAAGTGATCATTCATGGGTTTTGATATTGGGACAGGAAGGAGGTGATCAAATATAATGTGGTTATTGGTTTATATGGAGCATATGGAAGGTAACCACTGAAATTCTGGTGAAGTTTAGAGATATGAAAATGTCTTTATATTATTAGTTGTTAATGGAAGGTTATTTAAATCAAACCAAGAATGTTGTGTTTAAGTAATGAGTGATGAATCAAGCACACTATTACTAGTAAGAAGAACTACAGGCACAAATAAAGGACAATTCTGATTTTAGGTCATATTAAGGAAAGCAATCATCGATTATGTAACATAAAATTACAACATGTCTTCAATGTGTCCAATAAGTGGACTTTTGTTTCACTGGATTTCAAATGAGTCAAAACAATTAGCAGGAATCAGTCATAGATCAGAAATTGCACACAAAGTGTTAAACATGGCTGTTAAACTAGTAACATTTAAAAAAAAAAGCCAGAGAGTCTCACACTCCCACACATACAAAATGAGTTATAATTTGAGTGTGAACTGAACTGTACCTTTTAAAACAATAGCCCACAGCGGAAGAGTGGATTTGGCTGATGTTGACAGAATGTACATTGGCTTACTCATGTGCTCCAAGAAGGGGGAACAAGTAAAAATAACAAACTGTTATCTAAATCTTATCTCACATTACTCCCACTGAAAATAACTCAATAAAAGTGGAAGTACAGATAGCACTTAGGCTCTCACATCTGTGACATGGCACAGAGCCCTTGCTCAGCCTGCTGCGGCTGACAGTCTGAAAGACTGTATCCTCCATCTTATCTAACATTAATTAACTAAATGACAGCCAGATGTTATGATGAATGCTGTTATCCTATTTGGTGTCAGTTCAAGAGAACTCCCTAATGACCTACATTGTGTTAAGCGAAAACCCCACAGCATCAGCAGTATAATTTCACTTTAAAAGGTCTTTTCTATGACCCTCTTATTGAGGTCACTTTACCGGATTAGTTTATATCTGCAGAATTGATCTTATCCCAGGCATCAAAGATCTCTACACCACACATATTTAACAATCTAGGTGCTTTCTTATTAATTAATCACATTTTACTGCCGTTTTCTTGCAGAAACTGGTGTGCATTTGTACATAAGCGAGTAGTCACCATGTCAGTGGCCTGCGGTACTGAGAAATACATTATCAAGTCCCAAAGTCCCTGCCCTAATGGAACACCAGATTGCCATCTAGTCATGTGAGTAAGAGCGAAAGCTTTTTTTTGTTGTGGTAATCCCAAATGGTGCTGGTATAAAAGACATTAATATAGACTTTTTTGCTATGCAGGTACAAGGTGTCCACTCGGCCGGTGTACAGAGAGAAGCAAAAGATCCTCACAGCGCTTTTGTGGAGATGTTGCCCTGGTCATGGTGGAAGCAACTGCGACGATATAGGTACTAGATGTTTTGGCTTTTAGAACAACCTTCAGTTGGTCCAATGGAAAGAGGTCATGTGTGCCTAAACTGAGGCAGAAAACCATTTCACCTTTTGCCATTTTTTTTGTTCTCTAGTGGAAAATGGCCACGAGTCTGAAGACACTGACATCAGGCTTCACCCAGGAGGTCCAGTGGTCAACCATACAGGTATTTGTCCATGATTTGACTTGTCTTTACTGCACGTTTACCTGCCTCAAGTAAAGCATCCTGATAGAGAGTCCTGCTTATTGCATTGGCCATACAGTACTAGTTGTAGCAAAACAAACTGAGGAAACAATGAAGCATGAGTCAAATCGGTAGCTGACTGTGGGAAGGTCATCACCCTCATAGGAGAAAGGAAAGGGTGTGTGAACAAGAAGTTCTGCCAGGACTTAAACTGTAGTAAGTCCACTGATTGGTGTGTGTGTGACTAGCCTGTCCTATTAAAGCACACACTAACTACAAAACGCAAAGTGAAAGAATAGCATAATATAGTAATAGGGCACTGAAAATATCACAGATCTGGGATTATTATAGATGTGGGATTTCGCCTGGTTTAACATACAGAATAAAGCACCAAAAAAAGGCCTACTATGAGATCATGGAACATACCCAAATACTACCCAGCCTCTGCACAGAACACTTTGAGCTATATTTTTGGCTTGATCTTTTCTAAACAATTTACACAAACAAGACTAATGTCATTTCCCAGAGAGGGCTAACTTTGTTAGACTGTCAAATTCGTTAACATTTCGAAGTCCTGCGCTTATTAAGGTCTATTCTTGAGCATATGATTTCGAAGCAAAGTGGGGGAAAAAAGGGCACTGTGATACTGAAAAAAAAACTTCTAAATACTGCTTGTATTAGCTTCAGGACCTGAGCAATTAACCCACAACCAAAACCAGGAGCAGAATCACCATCATGAGTCCAGACACTTGCTATCTGAGAATCTGCAGCCTGAGGAGAACCAAACAGGGGACACAAACAACAATGGTTTCGCTCCAAGCTCACACACAGGCCATGAGCGTCACCATGAGAAAGACGGTAAGTGCTGGATTAAAATCTTTACTACAGTATGTATGGAATTATTATTTCATGTAGACGCATCGAAAGTTTGCCAGGAATCTCTAAAAGGCTAAAAGCTATAGAAGGTGAAGATTCAGTTATTTGTCAGCGTTAGTTGCACAACTAAATGATTTTTTTTGCATTCACCAGTTAGGAAGCGAAGGTCAAAAGGCAGGGTCAGCCAGGATGTAGCACCACCGGAGCAGATAGGGCCTTGCTCAAGGGTTCAAAAGTGGCAGCTTTCCAGTTGAGGGTTTGAACTCCTGACCTTCCACTAACCCAGAGCCTTAACCATTTGAGTCACCAAAGACATGATTAAAGTTCAGAAAAGACTAATTGCTGTTTTTTACTTGCTCATTATACCCAATAACCTGGATGCTTATTGACAAGAAGAAAGTACACACACATTCAATTGCATGACCAGAAAGTATGGACATATGGGGAAAATTATATCCATACATGTCCAAATATATATCCAAATGGCCATCAAGCTCAATTAACCCTAGGTAAGCATTAACATGAAGTTGGTTCCTCTTTAGTCTCCGCTGTTCTGGAAAGGTTTCCCCATTTCCCAGCTTTTAGGACATGGCTATGGAAATTTGTTCATTCAGGCACAGCAATATTAGTGGGGGCAAAAGCACTGATGTCAAGTATAAAGGCCTGGTGGGCAGCCATCATTCCTGGCAGCTCCAATGTGTTCAGTGGGGTTAAAGTCTGGCTTCTGTGAAGGTCACTCAAGTTCTTCCACTCCATCCTTGACAAACCATTTTATTGTTATGATGAAACAGGTTCGAGCACTTTATTCCCAGTAAAAGGAATTTTAACACTGCAGTATACAGACATTTCCAGGTAATTGTGTGCTTGTAAGTTTGTGGCAACAGTATGGAGATATGGCCCCATATATGGGTATGTGGCCATATAATGTTTATCAAGTCCTAAAATGATCTTCCCTACAGTCTGTGCTAAAAACATTATTAAACAAAACTACATAACCAATGTCACCCAATGATCAAAAGCCATACGGACAAATTTAAGTAAACTAAAATACAACCAATTTAGTGGCTTATAAAAACACGCCTGGCAATAATTACCTGCAGTTAGGTGGAATGTTTACCAACTGTTTCTTTTGTTATTGCTGTATATCACTGATCTTTGTGGGAAGTGCTTTAGTTGGCACATGTGTAAATAGGTTTGGAATCCCAGTCCTGTTTCATGACCCAGCCAGACTTCAGCTGTCAAACAGATGGTCCAGTGTTATAAGATGCTTGTGGTACTGCTGTTGGGTTTCTGTGCATTATCTTGATTTCGCTCTCAAGTTTTAAGCATTTTGCTATGAAAATGGGCTTCTTATTAGATCTTTATTAAGCTATAGCAGCATGTTATTTTGAGGGGAAAGAAAGTGGTTTACTTTTGGCTCCTCGTCCATAAAAGCTGAAATTTGTTGTGTTTTTAAAGGGAAAATCAAGTCTACAACTTTTAACATTTTATATTCTTTGTGATTGGAGTGGTGATGCTCATCACTGGAAAGACTGCCAACGGCCATGAATGTCTTCCACTTCCTGACAATCCTTCTAATCGTAGAATGTTTTAAAATGCTTGGACAACCATCAAACAGCCATGGCCAAATTGGCAAGTGGCAAGCAGCTGCTTCTCCAAGATCAAGATCTTTTTTTCTTTAAAAAAAAAATAAAATAGACGAAGACAGATTCAAAGGAGTTGTGCCTTCAATGGGTGCTTTTATGTGGACCCTTTTCATTCATTCATTTATCTATCCATCTGAGCAATAGCACAGTGGATCTGCAGTCTATCCCAGGAACAAATAGGCATGAGGAAGTACAGTATATATCCATACCCTGGATGGGACACCATTCCATTACAGGGCACCTTGCACACACATTTATACCTTGCATACTCATTCATATCCATGTTACAACCCACTTAGCATAGACGAGCCATCTGCTGGTATGTTTTGTGAAGAGTTTTGTGAACGAGAGACAACATATGAACAACTCCATTCCTGAATATCTGCATAAATCTAAATTTAAGATTAGATCATTAGTGTAGCATTAGCTGCATACATACAGTAAACTGGTATAGTTTTAACGGTATGAACATTGTCCCGCTGTATACACACGATCAGAGAGTGTCTCGTCTACAGCCTGTCTCCTGCATATCCTTACAGGCAGACAGCACAGGGTTCCTACAGCAGTAAGTATAAACTCTGCAGCCTCGTGTTGCGACTCCTCCAGCTCTCTCATTGCAGCTTCCTGCCCAGGATTTCCGCTCTTTCTCTGGGAAAAAAAAAAAAATCCCCTCAATATTTTGCACATAGAGGATGACGTAATGGGATGGAATTGATACTGTATGCAGGTTGCAATACAGAATGAAAATATATTCCATCATCAAATATATCAGTCGATGTGAGAGCATTTCCATAGCAGCTGGTTTATCGCAACCAGGTCAGGCTAGTAACACGTGGGAGAGACTAATATTACAAAATGAGAATAATGGGAATAAGTGTGAAGGGGAGATCGAGCCTTATGAACAAACCTAACTGTGTGGAGAAAAGTTTGTCACATGCCAAATTAAAAATATATACATATTTTGTTAGTAATTATGTCAAGATTCCTGTTAGCAGATTACAAACATGACTTATTTGTCCAAGATGAAAAGAGCTGGAAAAACGAATCCTATTAAGATGCAAGAAATTTGCCCATGGTGACTTGACCGTGCCTTCTTTCAATCTGTGTGTCAACTGACTGAATGATTGATATACAGTACAAGTTGCAGTTACACAACCAGTCAAAAATTTGGACCCACCTTCTAATTTCATGGTCTTTCCTGATTATTTCTTTCTACATTGAAAAACAATACTGAAGGCATCCAAAATATGCAATAATCTCCTTTGAACAGTTGCTATTGATGCGTGTCTGCTACTTGTGCTCTGTAACGCCTTCATAATGGCTCTAATCTGAGGTGCTGTTTGCTGGGGCTGGTAACTAAATAAACTTCTCCTCTGCAGCAGAGGTCAGTTTTGGTTTTGATTTCCTGAGAAGGTCTTCATGAGAGCTAGTTTCATTATGGTGCTTGATGGGTTTTATACAGTAAATGCACTTGACAATACTGTTCTTTAAACTATTCCAGAACAGCTGATCTTTGTCTCTTAAAATAATAACTGACTACTGTTACTTAATTCCACAATGCCATATGCGTTGTTTCATAGTTTTGAAATCTCCAGTATTTAGAGAATGAATAAAATAAAATCACTAAACTACTGTAAAACCATTGAATTAGACGGTGTGTCCAAACTTTTGACTGGAGCCGTATAGACTACGTTAACTTTAAGCACTCAAAACATTAAAGTTGTGACAGAAATCCAAATTTTTCCAGGCTTATTATATAAACATAATGCTTATTGCGCTTATCAAAACTACTGGTGAATATTCAGACCAACACCTCTATAATGAGTGTGGTACAATGGTCAGACTACTGAAAGCCATGTGAAATACCCAGTCTCCAATGCAGAGCAGGGGTTTCCCTGAGCTGTAAATCACTTGAATTAGAAAATAATGTCTGCTATTTTAACGTCTAAAAGAAAACACCACTGACTGGCAGAATTAATCTGTCAAGATACCAGAATGACACAACCCAGTAAAATATTATTCAGTAGTAGCATGCCCCACTCCCAGGAGGCCAGACCACTATGATTTGTATAACTGGAAAGACAAACACTCATGCCCGTAAAATTCAGCTTCTCACCTCACCTCAGAGGTCTTAGGTTGTGGGGACGACCCCTGGAGGACAGAGGGAATTGTACATTTTTCTTACATAAAATACTATAAAAGTTATAATAACTATTTTATCAGTCAGGTGAATATGGGGCTTTATTTGCAGCCATTTGATTAACAAAAACAGAATTATTTTAAATTTACAGCTGATCCAAGACTTTTTGTTGTTGTTGTTGCTATAGAAGTCGTTGTGTTAATTCTTATGTTTTTTTCAGCCCCCTCCGATGTGGATAATGGACATCGAGGTCCACCTCCACCAGAGACACATTATACAAATCCTGGGCTTGTACCCATCCATTACCTAAAGGATGTTATGATGTCTCATCTACAGCCCATATTTGACAGCTTCAACCTGACACTAGCACGCCTGTCTGAAGAGGTGAAGGACTTACAGAAGGATATGACCCAGATGCAAGTCCTTCTAATGGTACGGGGAGAGTCCGACCCGATGGGAGGTCAAATAAGCCAGGCGTCGGGTCATGAGGCAATGGAACCAAGTATGCGTGAGGAGATGGAACAGAAGCTCCATGCACAGCAGGCCATGCTAACCTATAACTTAACCAATCTGAAGATCGACATGGATGTCCAAAATAAGCGCAACCAGAAGACGCTACAGGTGACAACACAAATGTACCCATGTATAAATCGATACATTAATACATACAGTATACTGTATCTAAATGGCTAATCAAGTGGAAGCAGCACAATGCATAACAGCGTCACACAGATACAGGTTAAGAGCTTTAGTTTACGCTCCCATCATCACACATTTGAAAACATTTTGCAGGAAAAACATTTTGAAATCTTGTGCTGGAAAGCATCTCAGGGCACAGAACATTAAACCCTGAGGTGGATGAGTTACAACAGCAGAAGGTGACAGATACCATTCTGTGTAAACTCCAAACTCTGTTGTGCGAGTGAAATTTCCAGGGGATCGGCGGTTTATAAAACTTTTAAACCAGCCCTTCTGTTATCAACATCCCTGCCATTATCAAAGTCACAGAGACGACCGTTTTCTTTATTCTGATGATTGTTGTGAACATTAATTAATGCTCCTGCCCTGGATTTGCACAATGTTTTGAATTGCACTGCTGCCACATGATTGGATGACTGGATAACTCCATGTGTGTTCAGTTACCCTAAATAAATTGGGTGATGAGTGTATATACTGTCTATCTTAGACTTGTTTATTAGAGGAATGAAAATTCAGGCTCTTCCAGGAATGCTTCATGTTGTAGAATATGTTTATGTAAACGCTACAATATCTATAAAATACCAGATTTTTGCTGGCAAGAAATCAAGAATATACACAAAGACAGACATTCTTCCACCGTCTAAAAATCATGTACAATGTACTACTTGTTTCTTTTAATATATTACAACTAACAGGATTGCTTGTTGCATCATAGACGAGTCTCCATTCCATAAACTCCTCACTATCGGAAACACGGGAGAAACAAGGACAGCTGGAGGAGATGGTTTTGGCACTTGTAAGTCAGATATCAAGTCGTGGCAGACAGCCTCAGGAGGACACAGCCGTCTGGGAAGCCATTACTCGTCTGGACAATAAGGTGGTCAATAACACTGTAGATCTCAGTGCCATCAAGGAAGACAAAGTCCAAGTGTCAGAAAGAATAGAAAATTTACAGAAGCGCTACAAGACTTTAGAGGAACGTGTGGTTCATGATTACCGCAGGAATGAAGACAGATATATTGAGGCTTTCCTAGAAGTGGATGCAGCGAAGGAGTCGGTTGGGAAATATGCTGATGACCTGTCTAAAAATGTCACCACTCTCCAAGTCACAGTACATGAACTGGAGTCAGATGTTGACTATTTGTACACACAGTTCTATAACATAAGCTCTGGAAGCAGAGCCTGTGACTGTACCGGCTTCAGCACATCGGTGACACAGTTGAAACGGACAATAGATAACCTAACAGTGATTGCAAATGAAAACAGGATAGCTATAGACAACGCTGCAGAAGAGCAGGTAAACATTTGGGAACGTGGTGACTGGGGCTCACAAGTGGAAGAAATAAAATTAAGCTTACACACTGTGCAGGACATGCTGGCGCTTGAGCAAGAGAAGCGCAAGACACTGCAGCAAACCGTACAAACATTCCAGAACAATATTTCAGGCATTCGGATTGATATTGAAGCTCTACAGGATAAGGACGCTGAGAAAGCTGTTAAGATAAATTATCTGTCCCACTCTTTTGACTCTCTGAAGAAAGATGCCCAACGTCATAATGATGTATTGGAATTCCTACTTGATGAGGAGGTTTTAGTGTTTACTGAGCAGTCCGAACAAGACAAGAGAACCTACTCCATCCTGGCCCTGAACAAGGTGGTCAGTGACCTACAGGAGCAGATTAACGCACACAGCCGAAGTCTGGCCTCCATGATTAACTCGGAGGATCCCACAGCACACCAAACATTACAGAGGGCAGACTGGATCGCTCAGGATCTCAAAAGGATCCAAAATGGACAGAAATTTCAGCGATTCGCACAAGAGCCAACGGTCTTCACAGACAATGACTTCTTCGCTTTGAAAAAAACAGTAGAAGAACTTCAAGCACATGTCGTCAAGCTTGGAGAGCAGCAGTGCCGGTCCTGCTGCAATTGTTCCAAAGGTGCTCATTCCAAAGATGTAGAGGGAAAACTGCAGGCGGAGTTGACAAGTGTGCGCAAGAGTCTCGACGATCACCTCAAGATGTTCAGCAGCGTTTTCAGTAACACTGAAGGTCTAACGCATTCTGAAGCAACAGTCGATTTAGATAAATTGTCTGCGATAATGAAGAAAAAAGAAGACAAAAATCAAAGAAAGAGGCAAAAGAAGAAACCAGAAACAAGAGATGCACAGCGCAGCAAGCGGTATATATCTCTCAAAACGACAGGTAGGAACGATTTTTTTTCTGTAGAAAAAAAAAAAGTATATTAAATTCTACAAATAATGAATGTGTTCAATTAAGCAAGTCAGAAGTACCTAAAGGATCTATATGTTTGAAGAACAAAGACTGATATTTTATAGAAACTACACAGGATTATCAGTAATCCAAGCCTAAGGTCTACCATATTCACTGTAAAATCTTAATTTTTTGGTCTGTGTGTCATTTGTGTTTTGGGACTGAGAGAAAACATCTCCAATGAAGGCAGTTTCAGAGAGTTAGTGATTGCGGAGCATGAAAGGTCACTTAGTCATCTAGTTATTCCCCCTACTGTAACCTTTTGGAAACGTTCCAAGCTAAACATGAGTAAGGCAACAAAGCATGATAATAACTAAGCGTAGAAATAGGTGTGAGGGCATCTCCGTGGTGTAGTGGTTCGTCTTGCACCTCCAGGGTCTGAGTTCCATTCCTGGCCAGGTTTGATTCCCGTCCATGTGTGCATGGAGTCTGCATGTTGTGATTGGCCGGTTCTAAAGAAAGGATTCAAACTTTCTGAGAAGTGGTTTGAGGCAAGTTTTTTAGTTTTACAGCTTTCTTATATACCCTGTAGCAACATCTCCCTCTAGTGAGCAGCCACTTCATCTCCAATTTATTAGATATGTTTAGAAATCTGGTTATTCTTCATGTTCAAATTATATGCAAAGGTCTTGAGCCATTCTTCATTTCAAATGAAATAAATGGGAACAAATGTTTTACTGAGACAGGCTACAAAGTAACTGAAGATACCGTTTAAAAATTGGTTGTTTATATAACAACCTGTTTCTCACTGGTTCATGCCACAAGTTAGATGGATTGTTTTATGCGTGAATAATTCATAGGTCACTGTGTAGCTAAACCGACAAAAAACATTCTGAATGAATCTGAAGCTGGTCAGGTACAGGGACTGGACTGAAAATAAGAGCCAGATTAGCCTTTCAAGAAGCCTGGGGAACAATTACTCAAGATTCCATAAAATAAATACATAAATAAAAAGTACAAGCCTCTTTTAGACCAAGAATTGAAGTGAGTGGTGGCTAAAGACTTTTACACAGTACTTTATGTATGTAAATACTGTACATAAGGGCGACAAAATCTTATGAGAACTGAAATCTTTAATACACATTTTATTAGATCTTACTCAAATTTTCCCAGATTTGAAGAGACTGCGCTTTGAATTTTGAGGTGTAAGTGATCTGAGTCATATGTGACAAACTGACTTGCACTCAACCGTCACGGTGGCTAAGTGTACTTTTGTTATGACACACAAAAGCGATTTAATTCCCATCATTACATTTCTAAGAAATGTGCTAGGTTAGATGGTTAAATGTTCTTCTAATTGTCCAAATTAAATGCAAAATACGCATCAATCTGCCACGGTGGTTACACAACATTCTCATACATTTGCATTTTTTTATTAGGCATTATAATGAACAACAGTCATTAAAAAAAAGGCAATTCCAACAGCTTTCATAAACATCAAAATAAATGAATGGTTTTAGTTATTCTCTCTTGGCAAGGCAAGTAATACTGCAGTTACTGACTGAGCCACAAAGTCAGGAAGGTCTACTGTAAGTCAGCCTAAGGAGTGTCATAACCTTTCATCATGTATTACACAACTTAGCCTTTGATTATGATGAAAGAAGCATTTGTACAAGCTAAGATTTTAAGAGATTCATATCAGGCTGGAGGAGATTACATCAGTTTATATAGGTTTACTTGTTTCACTTTAATTTAAGATGATGTGAAAAGCTTTTAGAAATAGAAAATGTCACAAAGCAGCTTTATAGCAATGCAAGTGTAATTTTACATCCCTAATGAGCAAGCCAGAGGTGACACGGAGACAGCATGAGACAGCATGTATACACGATATATATGCTCCAATACTGTTTATTAACATTTACGCCTGAACATTCAAATTGCAAATCAGATTGCGTTCCGTTTCTTCTTTTAGTGTACAATCAGTTTCCTGAGAACCCGTTCATGTTTGTGGCCAACAACAGAGATGGTGTGAACACACCTGGTACGGTCGTGTTTGAAACTACATCCCTAAACCATGGGGAAATGTACTCACCTGAAACGGGCACATTTCGTGCGCCTGTTGCGGGGGTTTACCTGTTTGTGGTAACACTGGACTTTGGGCCTGGGCCATCTTTAGCCCAGTTAAAGAGGGGAGAGGAAGTGGCAGCGTCGCTGCACCAAAGCATGTGGAAGTCATGGGGTCCTGCTACTCGAGTCTGCCTCCTACAGCTGCAACAGGGTGAAGAGATCCAGCTAGAATTAGTGCAGGGAACACTGGAGCATGGGAAGCCACAGGAGAACACGTTCGCTGGACTGCTGCTCCTACAGCACACATAAGCAATCATTCACATCTGCAAGAGTTTAAAAAAAAAAATAAATAAAATGCACTGGGATAAACAAATAAAATTGTATTTTTTTATTTTTTATTTTTTTAAAGCAGCATCTTGGGCATGCCTGTTGGAATAAAACATTGTGGAAGTCTTATAAACTTCTTTACTGTTTCAGAAAATCTAAACTATAACGGACTTCTTCCCAGGTTGAGACTGTAAATATGTGTGTGTTTCTAGATTTTTCTATGTATGATTGCTACTATTAGAGTTCAGTGAAAAAAAAAAAAAACACTTACCATGTATCTGTACATTCCTGCTGCACCTTAAAACACTATTGCCAAAATTAGATTTTTTGTGTCATTAACACATTCTGCTCACACACTTGTCCCAAATCCATCTGAAATGACCCACACACACTCACTCAGATTCATAGAGTAAATATTTACTTAAAATGCATACATTGGACACGTTATCATACGTATGGTTTTTGCATTTTCTTGGCAAACTCATAAGGCACCCATTCAATCCAAAGTTATATTAAAAAGGTGTGTAATAATTACATACTAACATTTACCTTTTATTAGTACAAAGCAGGGCAGGGCAAAGCAACACTTAAATATCTACACCACATTAGAGATGCTAGTTTTTTTTCTGGAGTAAAAAGAAGTGTTGTGAATCACAGCTCTAAATCCTTAAACAAGGAATGAATAACAAACACTTTGTTCCCAATTACCGTAAATAAATAATAATTAAAAAGAAATCCTTTTCATTCATCCAAAATACTTTCTGCTGGCCAAAGAGTGCACATATTGCTTTATGCAGCAATTTTTCTTTATCGTTATTTTATTTTGTATGTAGAGTTACACCATCATCTTTACGTATTTATATTTTTTCAAACAAATGTATTTTTGAAAAGCATTTTTAATGACCTTTTTAAAAAACTTTCATTTATTTTTACTGTAATTTTACCTATTAGAACATTGGGAAAAGTTGGCAAATTTTCATAAGGCATAGTATTAATCTGGCACTGAAATCTGCACTGTTGATCTACACTTCCTGTGTGTATAGACCCATGTCATGGTTATTCAATACTTTTCAGTGGCATGGAAAAGCAATAAAGGTAAAGAAAGGCTGGTGTGTTTGTGTGTTTCTATTTGCATGATCTATAAATGTTAATTTTTCTGAAAATCAGTCCATACCGGGACATCAATTCTAAAACAACATCTAATTAAGTAAGGGTTAATATATATTTTTTTAAATATTCCCTTAAAATAATGAGAAATACAGGATTTAGAAATGTAGTGGAGGAATAGATCGTGACATGTCTAATAGCAACCAATGTGAACTATCTGAACACTAATTTCTAACTACATTAAAGTGTTAACTAAACTCGACATACGTACACGGGGTACTCTTATATGACAGTATTAAAGGTTTAAGTGTTTGGCCTTATGAACCACTATTAGTAGAACATTTCTTACTTTTTTAGCTTGCACAGTCCAACACTACAATTTTATTTACAAGTCCAAGTATAACTGCGCTTGGCAAAGACTCATGAAAGTTCTTCCTTATGGCAGGAATTTAGGGTCATCCTAAAAAAAAAAAAAAGACAAACGTATACACAGTTGACGCAAACACAGATTGGTGTGTAAGGCAGAAAGGTCAGTTGTCCATCCCAAGACTTTCACAGGTGCAGTCTGAATCTGTTCAAAGCCTGTGATCGTACAGCTTTCACAGAAAGCAAAACAAAAACAAAAAAACGGACAAAAACAAAAACTGGCTCCATGTGCTTTCCAGAGGTCAAGCAGAGAAGGAGCAAAGACGGCACTGAGGTCGAGTTCGATCTCTCACAGCCCGTGTTAAACCGGACGGAGTCTGATCCTGTTAGCAACAAACCCAGTTCAGACATGGCTCAGATTTTGATGTCCTGCAGTTCCACCATTTTGGCTAATGTCTTCTTGACTCGTAGAATAGTGAGGCGGGATTGTGGATTGGTGGCCCAGCACTCCGACATCAGCCTCAACATCGCCCTCAAACACTGAAGAAGAAAACAGCACTCAAATCTCGGGTAGCAAACATTTTGTGTGTCATTTTCGATCATCATACATGTTTTCCAATGTAAGTACAAACCCGATTCCAAAAAAGTTGGGACACTGTACAAATTTTGAATAAAAACAGAATACAGTGAAGTGGAAGTTTAAAATTTCAATATTTTATTCAGAATAGAATATAGATAACATATCAAATGTTGAAAGTGAGACATTTTGAAATGTCATGCCAAATATTGGCTCATTTTGGATTTCATGAGAGCTACACATTCCAAAAAAGTTGGGACAGGTAGCAAGAAGAGGCCGGAAAAGTTAAATGTACATATAAGAATCAGCTGGAGGATCAATTTGCAACTTATTAGGTCAATTAGCAACATGATTGCCACTCTGAGAGGCTCTTTTTATACCCAGTGTGTCTCAAAAGTCAAGATGGGCAGAGGATCATCAATTCCCCCAATGCTGCGGCGAAAAATATTGGCGCAATACCGGAAAGGTGTTTCTCAGAGAAAAATTACAAAGAGTTTGAAGTTATCATCATCTAGAGTGGATATCATCATCGAAAGATTCAGCAAATCTGGAAAAATCTCTGTGCGTAAGGGTCAAGGCTGGAAGACCGTACTGGATGCCAGTGATCTTCGGGCCCTTAGACAGCCGGCTAAAACTCTGTAGGTCAAAAAAGAAGCCATATCTAAATATGATCCAGAAGCGCAGGCGTTTTCTCTGGGCCAAGGCTCATCTCTGAAGGTGTGGGGTTGCATGAGTACATGTGGCATGGGCAGCTTACACATCAGGAAAGGCACCATCAATGCTAAAAGGTATATCCAAGTTCTAGAACATGCTCCCATCCGATCTCCCCCAATCATCTCTTTCAAGGAAGACTTTGCATTTTCCAACATGACCATGCCAGACCACATACTGCATCAATTACAATATCACGGCTGCGTAGGAGAAGGATCCGGGTACTGAAATGGCTAGCCGGCAGTCCAGATCTCCCATAGAAAACATTTGGCACATCATAAAGAGGAAAATGCGACAAAGAAGACCTAAGACAGATGAACAACTAGATGCCTGTATTAGACAAGAATGGGACAACATTCCTATTCCCTAACTTTTTTTTTTTTTTTATAACGTTTGCAGACTGTTATAAAAAGAACAGAGGATTCCACACAGTGGTAAACATGGCCTTGTCCCAACTTATTTGAGGTGTGTTGATGCCATGAAATTTAAAATCAACTTATTTTTCTCTTAAAATTTAGTTTAATCACAGTTTAAACATGGGAAATGTCATCTATGTTGTATTCTGAATAAAATATTAAAATTTGAAACTTCAACTTCATTGCACTCTGTTTTCATTCACAATTTGTACATCGTTCCAAATTTTTTGGAATCGGGTTTGTAATTACAATTATTAAATTAAAAAGAGATCTTTAAAAAATTGTTAAAATAAGCAGACTTTGAACACTTACCTCATCACTGTTCCACCTGTTGGACACGGTGGGCCGAAATCCCTTCACACACACTACCTGCAACATGTCTTCGTATGAAGGGTCTGAAGGGACCATGTCGTAATATGGCAGCTGGTAGTCCTCAACTATCCCTAAAAATGGAGCCAGTTGTACAATTAATAGTCACAATACTTTCTTGTGCTTGTTCCTTGTTTATAAACATTGTAATACATCATTGTACTGTGTTTGTTTGTTTAATATAAACGTTAATAATAAAGCTCTAAGAAATCTCAAATCATAAAATGCAAAGCATCAAACATCATTTACATCCTGTTACTGAAAAAGTACCTCCTGTGACACAGCGTCTCGCCATCTCCCACATGACCAATCCGTAGCTGTAGATATCGGCCATGATGTAGGCGTGGAAGTGGTTCTTACTAAAGCTTTCGTCGAGGACCTCTGGGGCCATGTAGCGCCTGGTTCCTGTACGGGTGCTCAGAGGGATGTCAACTTCATTACTGTCACTGTGACAAAAGGAGACGGATAGATTACACTAAATAAACAGATCTTCGGATGACCATTCTTAAACCAGCATTGACAAAATTTTAGTTAACGTTGGACTAATTCTGACTCTGAAGAGAACCTGTTAAATTTGACGGCCAGCCCTAGGTCGGCGATGCAGCAGGTGCCGTTTCTCTTGACGAGGATGTTCTTGCTCTTCAGGTCTCGGTGAGCGATGGCTGGTTTGCCGTGCGTGCCGTAGATCTCGGTGTGAAGATGGCACAGACCGCATGCTGTCGAGTATGCCAGTTTCAGCAAGGACTGCGAGTCGAGGGTGGTGAACTTTAGGTAGTCATACAAAGAGCCGTTCTCGTGGTAGTCTGTGATGAGGTACATCTGGGAGGAGGCTCCTGTACCGTTTATATCAGCTGCTATGAAGCCTGTTGGGGATGAAGGATGATATATGATTGGACAAGAGCCATATAATGAGTAAACCACAACCAGCAATACAACACTTTATAAAATAATTATTTTTCACAGATCATACAAAACTCTCAAAAAGGAATTTTATGATGGATCAAAAATAAGAACTGTGGGTAAACTACATTTATCCATGCGGAACAAAAAGCTGGCCAGAGAAACGAAAATTTCTGTTGAGGTGAGAGTCTGCCTCCAAACAGCATTCCTCCTCGTGACATTATTTTTATCCATCAAAAATTATTCGTCGGGGAAAGGTTATATATTACTTTGGAATAAATACTAATTTAGTTCTTCAACCAAATCTTACGTAAATATTAAAATACGGATAAAAATATGTAATACTGTAATACCATTCATTTTCTGTAAGTAGTTTATACCCTCAAAATAAGTCATTGCAAAGCTTTTCTTAATATTTAAAATCACAGATACCCTGACTTCTAATATATGAGTGGGAAAAAAAAACCTACACAGGATATTTTCATGTCTCATAAGCACGGTCTGGTAGATCTCAGTCTCTCTGAACCAACTGGCCTCTTCACGAGTGTTAAACACTTTGACTGCCACCTTCTCCCCCCTCCAGCGGGCCAACCACACCTCACCGCAGCGACCTTTCCCAACCAGACGCACTGTCTGGATCTGCTTCGCAATGGTACGCTGCACCTAAGCATAAAGATCAGAAAGTGCTTGGTATAAAAACAACATTAACGTACAGAAACTGTTCGCAGTTCTATGAGCTTAGAATCAGTGAGTGCATGTGAAGGTGCTCACCAGCAGGGGGAGCCCAGAGCCACTGCCTGAGCTCTGAGATTGGTGGATGAGGTCTTTGATGGATTCTCCAGGAGGAATGAAGGCTTCGGCCTGCTCCAGGTCTCTGTGGTAGTGCTGCCTCTCTGTTTGCCACTTATACCTGATGTACAAAATAAATAAATAAAACACACAACTGACCCTGATCTCACATTATCGCTGCCCTTCATCGAATCTTCCTGGAAGTAGGATACATCACATCTATACAAAGTCTACAGACAACAAAGATCTTCTCCAAAGATGTAGAAGTAGCAGGATGTGGGTATCAGTTATCTTCAACGGTGTTAAGGTACATGCATTTATACATTGGAATGATCCAGCAGTACACATTAAAACAAGAAAAATGTCACAAATCCATGGCAAAGACCTTAAAAGCACATGGTAGATGCAGTTCATATTTCACTTTTAGCTTTCTGACACTCACTAAAATGGGAAATAGTTCAGTTACTGCATTTTACAGTCTAAACTTGTTGGACAATCCTCTGTAACTGATAACTGTCATTGCTATTGTAAATGCGCACCGTTCTGTACAATACATGTTCTCCTCTGAGTTTGTACTTTTACTTAATCAGATAAGCATTCCTTTGCAAACGTGTACTTTATAAAGGAGCACATCAAACACTCATCCACTTTAATTTCCTGGTCTGAACTTTTGTTTTTTGATCTTACATAGGATGCTGATTTTACAGCTTATCTTCAAAATCTGAAACTTTTAGTTAAACAAGCACTGGTCAGATAAGGGTTATACCTGTAGTAACACACCACAGTGATGCAGACGAGGGTACAGCAACACACAGTAACAGAGATGAGCAAGGCCAGCCAATGAGGGGCAAGGAATACCTCTGGGGAAAACAAACAAACAAGTCAGTGTTGTTTAAAAATCACTAGAGACTCACCATTAATTTCTATATTGGGTATTAATTTTAAATCTTAGCAATTGGTAGAACATATTATGCTAATATAGGTTTCCAATAACCAATCATGTCTCCTTTTATTTGTATTATGATAATATAGGCAATCAATAACCAATTATGTTTAGGAATTCATGACGTACGATTTATGACTCATTCTTGCATCCATGTACACCCTGAAAAACTATAAAATCCAGTTTGTAGCACTCAATGTATAGTTGGCAAAGAGTTGCAACCTGCATGTTTGTGATGATTGGGAATAAAAAATTGTATCCAACCATATTCAAATGTTTGGTGGTGTTTCTTTAATCTGACAGGAGAATTTACCACCACATCACATAGCAACAATTAAAATAATCTGGATGTGGATTTATACATAACTCTCCAAGACATCATGAGGAAGAAATCTTAAAATGAATCATGCTCAATCAGACTGACTAATCATTTATTTAATATTATATTGAACACCAAATGCATTTAATTAAAAATAATTTAAGATAAGATATCCCTTTATTCGTCCCCCAGCAGGGACATTTTTTAAATTCAATTTGCTAGGAATCATAAAGTTTGGACTTTGGACCAATGGGAAAAGGTCACATGGTATAAACACATTTCAGAGTACATCAGGGTAACAAGGGAAGCCCCTGAAGTGATGCACCATGCATGTAGTAACCACTGTACAAGCCTCTGGAGGCAGTGTTAGGCTTAGCAAAGTTATGTAGCAATAAAATGAACCTCAGGTGACGACCTGAATGTACTGAATGACCAGGTTATCACATCTATGGAGTACGTCTTCCCTGATGGCTTCAGGACTGAAATAATGAAAGAGTGGTTCTGGGAACATGAGATACTAATTTTTACAAATGAACTAGACACTACGGTAGAATAAAATATAAGAACATGAGACTTTTTTTTTTGGACAGTGTGTATAGTTGAATAAGCTGATGGGGCGCAGGAGCTGACCTGGCTCTCGTGGTGGCAGTTCAGGCTTCAGATCACGATTACAGTAGTCAGACTGACAACACTCAATGGTTCGTCTTGCCTGGGCATACTGCGAATCCTGTAAAACAGAGTTCATTTATTATTTAATACAGCACTACATCATGTCATTCAAACAGCCTGCACCTGTTTATAAACCTGTAGGTTTTACCTTGCACTGAAAATGAGAGCCTTCATATTTCATACAGCCAGAGCTTACGAACACCTCTCCATTTTCATCTTCTTCAATGATGGCAAAGCACTGCCCATTTGTCCTGTAACATTAACTCAGTATGTCAACACCAAGGCACTTTTTCTGTCTCGTAGATTTTTGGTTTCTTTTTCTGGTGGCCGTCACTTACATGCAGGTGTTGTTCTTGGCGTCCTCTGGGCAGTGGCCTAAGCAGTAACAGCTGAGGAAACGTGGTGCATCCTCGGGCTCCACCGTCGAACCAGGAGCTGGTCTTCTGGAGTCTGAGCTGTGTTTGCCGCCGGCCCCCTGGAGCACATGGTCTGGGTTCTGACCAGCTGGAGGAACAAGAACAGAACATATCTGACTGACTGACTATAGCAAAAACCACAACTGGCCTAAATCATTACATTTAAATGCACACCACCACCTGTAAACCTTTTCTGTAATCTGGAAGGTTAATATTTCTACCACTAGGGGGCAGATCACAGCCAACAATTTTCAAATGTTTGCACTTTCATAGCAGTTATTTTGGCAAAGATGTGTGAGGTCAATTTCCAGGAGGTAAAAAAATATATATTTAAAAAAAATCATAAATGCTACATTTCTCCACAGCTTTGCACAGATACTGTCAACACAGAGCATGCTGAAAAATTTTAATCTGAACATTTATTCACCCCCTCCCATTTTTAAGTTACATTTGTGGAATATGTGAAATATCTTCAAGATGTTAAATTAGATTAAACTTTGTCACTGTGCAGAGTACATGGTCAGAGCCAATGAAATGCAGTTAGCATCTTGTATGTTTATAATGGTGTACAGTATCATACAGTGTATTGCCGTAACTGTGCAAACATTGCATGAATTAGCATGTCTGTTAGTTCCTGTTATCACATGTTATCCATAAAGTTGTTTCCTCCATAAAGCATCCTCTCATTTTACTCTTGAAGCAAACATGACAAAAAATTACTTTAAAAAATTATCATAACAGTCTAATATGTTGAAAAAAAAAAGAAGAAGCAAAAAGCACAACACCCTAAACACACTAAATGCAAAATAATTCTCTCCTTGCAGACATTTCCACCATATCGATGATTACACATTCATCATACAGACCAGAATTATAACTGAGAATTCAGCATTACTGTGGCATAAACTGAAACAAACTAGGCTGAATACCTACAACAGTATATTAATCCACACACAATCTTATTGAGGGAGAAGGGGAAAAAAAAATATTCTTACTCACAATAACAAATCTTACATCTTTCCTGAGGAGTTATGTTTTATTCGGCTAAATCCAACATCCTTAGTGCACCAAAGTATGATTAATGGATCAGTGTATTGACCCAATAATGAACTAAGGTGGCTGTAATTTGACTACAAAGTAAATCAGTCGGGACAGAACCTCAGCTTTGTTCATATCCATCTCCATTTTAGTGACCACATATAGTCTTGCTCTGTGGAGTAAAAACCTCTCCTCCTGCTCCGTTGGCTTTCAAGCCCCCCACCTTTTTAAGATGGCAGTCTGACGACAGAAAAGTGTGCATGTGTGTGTGTGTGCGCGCACACACACAAGTAAGACTGCTGCTCTAGGCACTTCCTCTGGAGCATGACTCCACTCTAGCCAGTCGAGTCCAGACATGTCGGTAAGACGGCAAATCACTCCCTAAGCAGCTTTCTGTAGAGCTCAGAGGCATAGAAACATGGCATCCTGCTCCTCCGGTAAACTCCTCTCTCATATCTCATTACTAGCCAGTCTGTTTTGTTTTTTTTTCCCCCCTCCATCCATGTGTTTCTCTGCTGCTGCTGATCTGGAATTCTGGTCAAATTCTGGTCATGGAGGTAATTTTATTAGGGCTCAGTGATTTAATTGTATATCCGAGGGAGATAAAAGAGCCTTCAGTGTGCGTCGACTCGTTTCATAAGTTCGCAGAGCATAATGGCGGCGCAATAAAAGGTGGAATGATCTTGTAGATACCTTGTGCAATAAGCCTGAACAAATCATTAACTCTTGAAAGTCAAGCAGCACACATACAAAATAAAAATCTGTTCCAGCAACACAATATTAGTCAAAAATCTGCCAGATTAAAAATATTTTAAAAAATGAAAATAAATGGCTTATATGGAATGCTGACGACGTGTGCATTGAGGTTTTTTGGATACGTTACACAGAACCAAAGATGATATTGCTTTTAAAACATGTAAATTGGTTTCAGGTCATGCCTCTGGTCTGTGCTTGTGTAGTTTGCATGTTCTCCCTGTCCTTGGTGGGTTTGTGTACAAGTGTGCCTTTGTACACTTGTAGGTTGCAAAAGGTCTCCTTATAAGCAAGTCCTGCTGACGTGAAACCACAGGTCGATACAGCCAACCATAACTTCGCAATGGCCGCTTGAATGGATGGAAAAATGGACATTTTATACATGAAGTTACTGCGAAGGGCAGAAAATGCAAAGTGTGGGCAGAAAGTCTCACAGGTATAGTAGATAAAGTGTATCTGAGATCTTTTGGCAGCTAGTTCCAGCTTTGGGCAGCACAGAAGTTAAATCCTGGCTCACTGTGTTCTTGAGCTTAAGTAAAGCACCGAGATAAACAACTTAATCAGGCAGAACTGATAGCCTTAGAAAAATAAAGGAAAGCAGGCATTTCTTCCATTTCAAGTTTTAAGAAAGCAGAAAAGGTATTATAATATCTGCATTGCAGAAAAAATGTGCTTTGATTATGACTGTCATTATGTCATAATGTCATTTATCGTAAGAGTGATGAAGTATTAATAAAACATACTTGTTTTTCCATTCTCCTCTCTAGCGGACATGTGGTACAACTGAGAGATTAGCTTAAAACAGCATCTTATATTCACACACACACACACACACACTCACTATTCCATATTAATGAACTCCATTTACTATAATGGAAAGCCAGTACACTGTGTGCCCAGTCTAGCCGAGATCATGTGACACGCAAGAAAATGGGTGGGGCGTCCAAACAGTGTCAGTTAATATCAGTGTGTTAAGCACACCAAAGCAACTCATTTCAGCTTTATTCAACCAGCTCATCTCCTGTACTATTATAGTTAGTAAAGGCTGTCCACACATGTATTCAAAGTTTGACCACGAAGCTCCCATGCGTAATAAGTAAAGGTATGTCCTTGAATAGTAGCACGGTCGTGTAAAAGCATGGTGAGATTAGGCTAGCACAATTAGGCTAAAACAAAATATATATTTTTTTTAACTATCTCGTGGGTAAAGAAAATGTACCTCATACTGACAGACCCTTAATTGTGACTATTTATCCTGAGCACTTTATATGTACGTATAACACCTTGTCTAATCGAGAACCCGCAAGGTGCAGTGCAGCGTCTACACAAGTAGAGCTAGACTGTCTAGACTTAACCTAATTTACTTTCTCTTAGTGTTATGTAATGTCTGTAATCGAGCTAGCCAATAACCCTTACAGAAGACACGCTGGTCCTGATGCCAGGCTCGGGAAAGCCCTCCTCCTGATGGTGATGACGATGACAACCCGCTTAAGTTTTAGACTCGAGTGCAGGAGCTGAGCGGAAAGTTCGAGTCAGGAACAACCTGCATAAGCATCGAATGAGCCAAGACTCGAATTAAAACCAGAAAGACCTCCAAGTTTCCCCCTCTTCCTAGCTCGAGCTTCCGCTCACTACCGCATCGCAACCATAAGATTGTCCAGAAACAAGCACTGTCTCCAAGGCATCCTTTCAGATCATTGCATCATTGCATTCACAGCTCCTGAATACTGGGCATCTTTCTTCTTCCTTTTAGTACAGCCATGGTCATAAAGCTCATTTGAATTTGTTTGCAGATACAATGAGCTGCAGTTTAAATACCAATCACAGCTCTGAATGTGACTGTCAGAAGTTGAATGGCTGCAGTTTAGGAAGGACAGCATCTTTGTACAGCAAAAAGCCAATGGAGCTTTACAAGCTGACAGCAATGAAGACATTTAACTTGGGCCAAGGCTTTGGCTCCTGTTGCTGTGCTGTGATTGGCTAAGTTGTGACGGATGAAGCCAGGAAACCTCTGAGCTCATGGCCTCCACACACACGAGCTTCATTCGGCTGCAGTCATGGTGGAGTCTGAGGTCTGGCAAAGCATCCTTCCCTACCCCGCACCCCAACAAGCCTCCACATTTACTGCCCCACATGCACACGTATATTAAATAGCGTTATTAAACCAGAGCTCTTTAAAATGGGTATGTGAAGCAAAGCACGGCAGGATTATATAAAAAAATTGTTACAGTGGTAGCAATCACAACTTATTAGAAAAGACATACGTTATATTATTCTATTCATTATTGTATTCTGGAAGTTATTATTATTGTTGGATTGCTTAAACTAAAGTTAGCCTATAAATATTGTCAAGATAAATCTTATATGTCAATTTTATTAAACCTGTGTTCTGTTAATGAAGCATACAGAAATGAAAAGCGCATAATTCAGCGCAACATAGCACATAGCTGTTGTACAATAGAGATGCTCACCCATATGCTCGACACATTTTCTAAATGGTCGAATCATGTTTATGTAGATATTGTGCAACATTTTCTGAATGACACATTTTGCTCATATTCTTACAGGTTTCTGATCCAATTGTTTGTCATACACTGCCTGGAAGAAAAACTAATATTTGTTTATCTCCCCTTAGAACTTTGATTACAGCATGCAATCTAAAGGCCAGTTCATTCGTAAAAATGATTCCTCATGGTCCCAGAAGCGCTATTTCACAATTCGAGCCCTGGAATATTAGGGAAAGAAAAGGATCCACAAAAGTAGGTCACAAGCTGAATTAATTTTTTGCCACACTGTTGAGCCTAGACCTGATCAACAGAGGCTTGTATAGCAGGCACTATGCATGATGGATGCAACTTCTTCAAACTCTAATCTTTATCCTCCCTAACTAACTTAATTTCTTTTGGTTATATTTTCTTACATCATGAGCTAACCTTTCATTTAGTAATTGAGATTTAAAGAAATCGTACAAAAAATTACTTTGTACTCTCCCTTACCACTGATTTGCTTAAACAGCAGTGACCACTTGTTCATTGTTGTCAGAGTAAATTAGAATCATGTACAGTGGAACCTTGAATTACGAATGTAATTTGTCCCGGAAGCGGACTCGTATCTCAAAACACTCAAACCAAATCATATTTTGGCATAAGAAATAATGGAAAATCAAATTATTCGTTCCACAGCCCAAGAAAATAAATACATAAGAATAATTAATATAAAATATAAAGTAAAAATAAAACAAATTAACCTGCACTTTACCTTTTAAAAAATTAACAATAAATCCTGACAGATAAGCGTTTACGTTTGTGCGCGCAGACGCTGTGTATGTGCGTTTGTGTGTGGAATTAGCCCCTCCCCTCTCCTCATCATTTACACAGTAAAAAAACGTTTGTTCAGTTGTGATCACGTGACGCCCGGCATCATGTGTGATAGATACTTGGTACTCATAAACCAAGACTTTGTTTGGTTTCCAAGTCAAAATTTATTACAAATCTTTGGTCGTCTTGTAGAACGCTCGCAAACCGCGTTACACGCAATCCGAGGTTTCACTGTACTTGACATAACATTTGTACGAAAATTAAATAAAAAAGCGTACACCTTGTTATTTTAGTGTTCATGGTAACATTTGTGGGTGGAAAGGCTTTTTGCATACATTTTCCAACACTAAATATTTCCATATTTCATCACAAGACCCAGATTATATTCACCTGTTTTTAATAGTACTCCATTTGCATTTTATGCTACTTATTACAACATTCACTGAGACAGTGAGGTGTTGAATCACCACAAACATGAAAGATGCAGTATGTCAACAACATGCATACTGCAGACTCACTACAGATCTGAGCTGAATGATGCGGGCTGCTGTGTCAACATCATATCTTCTGCATGTGCAACGAGTCTGCTACAGTCAAACCTGTCAAAACACTCTGAGGTATGATTGCAGATTGGCTTGTTTTGTTCCAGCAATCTTGGAATTTGTTTAAATCGGTCCTTTGATATGATGGCATTTGTTGGCAATGTTGCCAGATTGATACAAACAAAATCAAGACATGGATGCATTTCCCATGACATTAAATAGCAAAAGGGTGTTTTTGTTTTTTTATTCTGCCAAGTTAACTTTTTGGCCAATTGTCCAATAAAATGGACAAACCTACGCAGGATTTGGTCTCTCTTATTAATGACACTTCTTACTGAATGAGCACAGGGCCTTCATTATCAAGTGAGCTAAAAGTAAGTAAGTGACACCACTGAGAATGAATATTTCCGGAGAACAATGGTTTGGAAATGTCCATGCCCTGCGGCGAGTCGCACAGTGTTATACAGGAAATAGTCAATGTGCAAAAAGGAAGAGAGAGCGACAACAATCAGGCCAACAGCTTCCTATAGGATGAATGGTGGATTGTGAGAAAGATGTGGTTTATTAGTCACTCAACAGGACTCGAGGTGCATTATACTGACAGACTTTTCACACTTGAAATTTGCGCAGCTTTGTGCCTGACTTTTGGTATGTGCTAATTTTTCACAAAGTATTACCAGCATTTCACCACATTTGAAATCACATTACTTGATTTATTTAAATTTTTGGGGGGGAGGGGGTCAAAGCTACTTTTAGTACACAAGGCCTGTAACAAATCATTCCATTCATTTATTACGAAACTTGAAATTACATGACAAATCATGTTATTTGATGACCTCGCCAAAACTGGATAGGTTTCACAAGTAATGCGCAACTGGTTTATAAAAATAACAGCAATACTCAACACATACTGATCTCTTATTGCAAACAGTTTTTAGACCCAAGCTACATAAATAGAAACGGCAAGCTTCATAACGGCTTATCTTGTTTATGGGCATTTAAACACAGCTCTCACAGGCTGTTCAAAGGGCTTTTATCAGGACCACAGGTTCTCCTTTACAGTAGCTCCAGGTGCGTTTATGGTAACTAGTGAGTGTTCTGGTGTGCGTTCCCAGAGCCAACAGCACTACATGCCCTCTTTATGGACCTCTAGCAAACAACGTTATCAGCTTCACCACACATCACAGGGCACATCATTAAAATAAAAGAACACATTAAGGGACAGACATGCATCTTTTTTTTTTTTTTTTTACAACATTCTACGCCACATTAGCAAGAGGAAAACACAGAATCAGGGTATTCTGTTTCAGATGCAATATTGATGTGAAATCTGAACATACGCTGTTAAAAATCTAATAATTGTGTTTGCGACTGTTTGGCTTATAGCTTTTGGGACCATGTGATAACCCAATTACATTGGGACAACCCTGTGTGATTGGATTATCTTTTATAAAAGGGGCTGTGCGATATGCATCTTCTCGTGTTTCTGCCGAGCATCTAAGGACAAGTTTATATTAATCATAATTACGGTCAACCCTGCATAATCACTGCTGCAGCACTTATCCAGTTGAATTTGCTACTTCGACAAAGGCAAGTCACTGGCTCTGTTTTAAACTTGACATTTTTACATTTTTATCCCCCTGGTCCATTACTAAGGAACCCCTCCCTTTTTTTTTTTTTTTAAAGAAGTGTCCTTACCTTCAGTCTGAGAGAACAGGAGGATGCAGACCTCAAACAGAAGAATGGTGAACAAGTGAAGTTGGGTCATTCTCAAACAGCCTGGAAGCGCTTTTAGGACAAGCACTTAGAACTGCAGGTGGCCCTGCCTCCACACACCAGCGCTGATCGAGTCCAATAAAGGGCAGAGGAACGGTGGTGTCACAGGGAGCTGACTGGAGAACGCAAGAAGTGAGGGTGGATTTCTTTCTAGAATCTCAGAGCTTTGTCCATACAAGATCCTCTATGCCACGGCACTAAAAGAAAAAAAAAAAGCAATTCAGAAAAAAGTGAAAATCAAATGAACGCATATCTTTCCTCCTGAGATGCCAAACAATGCCTTCTGCCTTTACTGCTCATTGTATAAACTGTGTAGTCATGATTAGAGAATGCACACCGAAAAGACCCTCAGACTGAGCTTTAATTATTAAGAATGAACATGATTGAGAATTAGAATATGGACCACTTCTACTTTAGAGGGGTGGGCAGAGAGAGAGAGAGCACACCTTGTTTACATGGATTGATGGATACTGGGCTCAACTTTCATAAGGCTCACTTTTAAATGGACTGATGCTGGTAGCAGGGACTGATGAGACAGAGCGCACACCTTTACAGGGAACAACGGATGCAAAAGTCATACTTCCTTCATAGTAACTATCCAGTTGAGAGACATGACTACTTCACAAAAACTGGCAGGCACAGAGCTACTACCAGAAACAATGAACTGCCTTCCTAATACGTACCATCGCTCAGAAACTACAATTTGTTTACCAGGGCGTCTCCTTTATTTTGTATCACTGCCCGTTGCTGGTTGGTGGCGTTTTCCAGACTTGACCCCATGACCCGTCAGACTGGCGCTATTCTTGAACACTTACAAAAAAAAAAAAAAAACTGTTCAAGGATATTCCTGCAATTACCCGCACTAGCCCTATCCAGCGTTAATAACATGATGTGTCTGTTCCCTTGTAAGCGTCTATGTTTCTCTGCAATTAGTGGCTCTGAGCACAGACTCCGCCATGCTGACGGGGTGCAAATTAGTGACAGAGTGGGCTGGTGTCTGTCACTTTTGATTCGCCCGAGGGAGACAAAGAGCCCCGACCTGTGCCCCACTTTTCACACATCCCTTACTGGATAACAAGGGAACAAAGTAGGACTCCTCAAGGAAAAAAAGACAAGACAGCAACCCCGCCATCTAGGCATCTGCCAAGCATCATGAATGTATGGGCTTGTGTGTGTGTGTTCTACACTGTTCATAACACACAGATAACAAGGTTTACTTCTAGGAAGAATTAACTTCTATGGAAAAGCATAGGCATAGAAACTAGGATTTACAAACCCCGCAATTTTAAATGACCTTTGAGCTGTGTTTACATTTTGACCATAAAAAATAAACGTCAGAGCTTGTGGTAATGTGTAATGGTTGAAGACTGCTGTGGTGAGCTGAGGAACAAGACAACATTGCTGTGGTGTTTTAACAGAGTACAGTTTAATTTTGTTACATGGCACTCCAGAGTGAATGTGCCAAGGAATGCTAAGTTACTTGCGTTGGAAAATAAAGAATCATCCAAAACATTGTGACTGTTTTTAATGTTGTCACTGTAGTTTTATTTGCCTAGTTCTTTGACCTCTTTGATCTGATCTTTGACCTGAAATTCATAATAAATAAAACAAAACGTCTTCTAGCCTACAACACTTTCAGAAGATTCAAGATAACATCTGGTGGAGTGTAATGTATTTGCATTTGACATATAAGATGTGTGTGTTTCTGTGTTGATCATTAATACAGATAGAGTGCAACTACACCCTGGCCTGCAGTATTCAGGTACTGAGTTTGAATGAAAAGCATTATTTTGAGGTCGGAAATACTGTATTTGTTTACTGTAACAAAAAGATAAGGCTACATAGGAGATTTATATTTGCATTAGTTACCAACTGAAAGTAGAGCAACACCCAAAAGGTTAAATAAAAAATAATATTTATTTAAAAAATAAAAATACTTTATTAGCCTTTTTTGAAATTTGAAAAGTGAAAGTGCTATGGTTTAAAAATGTGAATAGACGACATTCTAAGGGCATTTTCACATTAAACACGATCGATTCGTACCGTGCCTAGGAACCATTATTTCACCATTATTTATCTTTGCTCTCCGTTCTTGGGAACACTCCTGCTACAGCAGGTAGCTATATGCAACTACTTGACTTGTGAGCCTCCGTTAAACGCAAGAGGAGAAGTAAACGAGGAAGTTTGCCTTTGTGCTATGCCTAATACTATTAATATGATTGATATTTCAAAAGCGATGCTCTCATCGGTTTTCCTACTTTATCAGCTATAGCTGTTCAGATTAGAAGATGAGATTGGCGTGTGCTAACAGATTTTGGGATGACGTCGCATCTAAACCGTGCTCGACTTCCATTCTCAGGTATGACTGGCTTCCATATCTGATTCAATCCGTGCCCAGGTAACGCTGTATCGTTCTTGAAACGATCTTTACCAGTGGACTCGGGCACAGTTCCAGAGCATGGAATGATCATGTTCTCACTGATCAAAAATGAACCAGACTTTATGGTCAAGTGTACTTGTAAACAATCCCGGGGCCCTAATGTAAAAACGCCTTAAAGCACACTGGGTCCCCAGGGTTAGAGCTGGAATACACAAACCTCAAAGTAACCAAATGATTTGGCATGGGCAGAGCATCAAGGGAAATCCAATGTAAATCCAATAATCTGACTTGAAACTGAAAAATGCAAAAATTATAATTAATTTGTGCCAATAAGTAATTTACAGGATACTTTTCAAGCAGAGTGAGAAATGTTTGGCGGTTTAATGGATGAATCAGGTTTAAAAAAAAAAAAAAAAAAAAAACTTTAAAATCTCTACCACTTAACCAACATAGTCAAGTGAACATATTGTGATGTTCAGCCGAAATATTGTGGGTGGCCATCAAACTGGCTGTACATGAAAGAAAAACCTCAAACCCTCCAGCTTAAGCGGTTGAGGAGGAGTGTGTAGAACATTCCTTCAAGTCAATTGAAGAATGATCAACAGCTTCTCACAACTCGTTTGCATAGTAACAACTTGTTCATGAGGAGTCCTGCGGTGGATGCGCCACATAAACTGATGAAAAACATCTCACTGAAGACATCTCTGTCAACAGTTGCGAGACGTTTATTTAACAAACATGAAAGGAGGCTCCACTGTCAGGTTTTCCAATGTGGGAATTTCTTCAGGGCATTTGACTTTTTCTGGTTCATTGATAACATGACAAGCTGCATTTTTGTTGTCTTATCAAGGAAAAAAGGGAGTGGGGGAGGAACAATTGCTTATATCTGCTGATAAATAAGTGGAAAGAACAATCCCTAAGGTTAAATGTAAAATTACACAAATAAAACCAAAATAACCAAAAAAAAAAAAAAAAAAGGGCATAGATAAATGTACAAATTTTTGGATCCCTATATACACTGAATATATGATGGGCCTTCTGATTTAGTGATCAGGATAAATTATGTCAAATGATAAAATTATATATAAAAAAAAAAAAAAACATGCGTCATACATGCTGTACATCAAAGAAATGCCATTGAGAATCATACGACATGTATGTGCCATCGCATGCACCTAATAAAAAGTAATCTTTCCATCACATCACTTTGAACAGACTGTTTATCACAGTGCAGACGCAGGGTGCTAATGATGGAGTTTAGTGTTCCACTGGTCGTTCACTGGCGCCATACGTTTCTGTAAAAGGCGCTGCAATCAAAGAAGGTATTGTCCTGAGTGAGCAGGGTTCACCTGTGGAAAATCTTATAGCCAGCCACTGATGTTTAGCAATCCTTAGGGAAGGAATATGTTCTGTGTGAAAGGATATACTATACAGGGGAGACTGAAGCTGTTACCCCTTTTAGGCTGACGTTATATTATAATCTTAATGCTGGTTTACACACATAATGATAATAATAATAATAATAATAATAATCACTACTGTGCATTTACAGAATTAAGAGATATAAGCATCATATACAAAAGATAAGATGCCAATACTGAAGCTGAACACCTCAGCTGATCCCAGCATTCTCTGGTGTTGGTCTGACACCTCCTCTCTTTAGCCTGACTTGGCGTGAAGCCCTGCTCCCTCCTGAGGCCCCTCCTCACAGGCTCTCTGCTCTCAGTGTCCTTTCCTCCGTGGTCGGCGTCCTGCCTCACATGCCTTTCAAGGCTTTGCTGTGCCTCGTAGCAGACTTTCTGGCTCCGCTGCCATTGTCCGTTCGCCTGCTTTGCGCCTCATCCTGTGATTGGATTAGCATTAGAATACCGAGATGTTCCCCCCTGACCGGCACTCACTCCATCATCACCCATTTTTCTTTCTTTGGCCTCTACAAGCTAGTCCAATTAATCAAAATAACGCTCCCTCCTGAAGAATTAATCAAAAAGACAAGCTTAAAAAGGACAAAAGTCTAGCTACAAGGCAGAAGATGAATAACAAAGGTTAGTTTTGAAAGATCACAGGTGCGATAGGATCACTCCGATCTTTTCAAAAAGAGAAATTCATAAGCACATTTTTACACTCGGCCTGAATACTTGAGTTTGTAACAGGAATCGGATTCTGTCCTCTTGCGGGTGAACAGCTCATAACCTCACGTAGGAGAATTCCTTTCGATTACGCAACCCTGTGTCATTTCTGTGCTCACACATCCGCAAAGTATTCATACTCCCACGTCAATCAAAGCGACACCGTGGGTGTCTAAACTCAGTGTATGTTACGCTACTCCCTAAAGATGCATTTGACAGGCATCTGAGGATGCAAGTGAGCCTGCGTACTCCCTGGTTGGTAGCAGTCGCTGATTTGGGGACTGTCCTGATAACATGAGTGGGAATCAAACGCAACTAAATTACGGCACCCAATATCTGGCAAAAAAAAAAGGCCTGCCAAGAAGAAGTCCTTCTCATAAAAAATTTAGCCATGCAGGCCAGCATGACACTTCACATCCTTTTAGAAATCAATAAGGCATTCTGACTCCTCCACATTACCTGGCACCTGAACCTTGGAACAGGAAGTAATCTTACAAGTTAAACCAATGTTAATGCTGTGCTCAGAGTGGATAGGGTCCAGCCCTGACACAGACCATACCACAGTTTGAATGAGCAGGCATGAAAACACCAAACAAACTAAACTCTCAGTCCCAAGCCTGGGGGGAAAAAAATCTAAAAGTGTGAAAATTACAACGGATTACTGCTGAATTTAACAAAATAATAATAATAAATACATGCATAAATCAATTAACACCTCCAAAGAAAACATCACAGAAAAAAAGCTTGACACACACCGGGATAGCCAGACATACAGCTTTTCCAGACAAGTGCAATTATCCCGGTTCAGGAACACAGAGAAGCGTTTCGGGAATCAGTATTGGTTTCTGTTAATTTAATAATCTGGTAAACTTGTGATATTGACTTTTCCCTGCTTTTTTTTATTATTATTTCACGATAAAACATGACAAAAAGTATTTCTACCATTTCAGGTTAAGGAAGAGGACAAGAGGGCAGTGAACTCAAAACATTCTCCTTTCACTTCTTAAGAGAAAGTCAAGTGTAGAGGCTATTGGACAGGGTTATCCCGCTCTGGCAGCACGGTGGCTTAGTGGTTAACACTGTCGCCTTGCACCTCCAGGGTTCTGGGTACGGTTCCTGCCTCTGTTTGCATGTTCTCCTCGTGTTTGGCGAGTTTCCTCCAGGCACTCTAGTTTCCTTCCTCTAGTTTCCTCCGAGTCCAAAAACATGCAGGTTTGTCTAATTGGCATTCAATGAACACGTGTGTGTCATGCGATGGATTGGCACCCTGTCCAGGGCATACCCTGCATTATGCACTAAGTCTCCTCGGATAGGCTTTCGTATAGAGTATGAATGAGTGAGTGAGCGAATGAGTGAGTAGTCCTGCTCTTATCCCCGTCTGGCACTGTTTTGTTTGATATGAAGAGACGAACGGAGCTCTTCTTAAAAGCATTTTGTAATTTAAAAAGCACTTTTTGATTCTTTCAGACAGAATAGAAATCATACCGTAACAATGCATCCATTTTCCACGTCAGTGTTGAAGTACATTGTGAACGTTGTTGCAAGTGTTGAGATATACTCAGTTCTGCTTCCTCGGAGCAGAAGATCCAGGGGACGTTTAATTTCCTACAAAGAACAGAAAAACAGAATAAAGTCAATGATGTGAAGTAAATTGAGCACCTGTTCAAACCTGGTATTAACATCCATATCGTGTGATCTGATGACGAATGGACAGCGAGGAAATACCCAGTTCAAGTGTAAATGTGTCCACTGCACACGCAAACACATTTTGTCGGCAGCAAGATTCACGCAATCTGCCAACAAAATCCCAACGACACAAATCCAGACCCCAAAACATGAGCCAATACCAAATGAAAACAAGATTTATATTTTAACTGCCGGGTGGCATTTCTTAATTAAACCGTTGTGTGCTCAGATCGCTCGATAAAAGCTTTCGTCATACTGTCATCTTGCTGTGTGGCATTTTGTGCAGCTTTGTTAGCTATTCATGACTGATGCACAGTCAATCAATCACATTAGCAGTAGGTCATTTACATAAACACTGAAGGAGTGCGATATTAAAATGTAACATTGTAAAGTATTTTAGAGCTTCTTTGTTTTGTCCTTTAGGCTACAATTCAATTACATTTTATTTGCATAGCGCTTTCACCAATTTACATTGTCGCAAATCAGCTTTACATAATCAAAATAATTATTTAAGTTTGTATGAAATGTGAATGTTTATGAATCAAAATGATAAGATTGTACCTGAGTGATCAATCGTGGTTCAAGCCACCGGCTCCACTAGGTTGCCATTGAGCAAGGCCTCGAACCCTGTCTGGGAGCGTAATGATATGTCTAACCTTGTATAATTGAATTTGCAGTAATGAATATGTGACAAACAAAGGCATAATTAAAACTTTTTTTAAAAGTTTTTTTAAAAAATTATGGAAATTTTTTTCCCGCATTCATTTGTTAAACTTGTATATTAAATTAATTCAATTAATTTACATCATTAATATGTAAAAATGAGTTTGACTCGACCCACAGGTGTATTTAGCACTGAAGAATCATTTGATTTCAAAACACAAATATAGCAAAACATTTAAAATAATAATAATAAATAAATAAATCTAATCTTGAATTCTAGTCCAAACGTGCATGAGGCGTGAGCTGAGATGGGCATATCACAAACATGACGCTGAAGGTGTGTTTTGTTCTCAGCTGCAGGAATTATAGCTGTTGGAACTTGCCAAAACTGTGCATTCCTTCCAACTGTGGTTTGTGTACAATTTTGCTTTTGAAAGGTTTGACAATTAGCAAAAACAGATGTGAAAAAAAACAGACTAGTCAAATGCGAGTGGGAGAAATTTCAACCCCCCCCCCCCCCCAAAAAAAAACATACACGCGCATATGCACACACGCGCGCACACTTCTTCATGCTGCTGCTTACAGCGACATCATTGCACCCAATGAACTAAAAACTAAACTAAAATGACGACTTTATATGGTGCTGTTGTGCATGTTCTTGAGTCAGCACATGGAGAGAAAAAAAAGAAAAAGAAAAAATTTAAAAATCATGTTCCAGGAGTGAAAACAGGCAACACATTGCTACCAATCACGTATCAGAAACAGCTTCAACTGATGAAACGTGACACTTGGCAATACATGTACAGGAATAAACATGTATAACAAACAATTCAGTCCATCTAAATGCCTAGCTGACTGTTTTTGCGGTTAGGTGTGGGACAGTTGCCAACAGAATCAGGGATCATCAACAGATTGCGAGGAATTCAACGGCTTTCAAGAAGCACAATTTACAGGTGTGTGGGAAACTAGGGTGCTTTAGGATGGACAAAAACGTCTCTATGTGGCGTATGTTTTCAGAGCAGAGCAATAAAAATTTTTTATTGAATGTTTGATGCCTTTGTCTGTGATATCAAACTAATATTGCATGCTACACCAGTACTGAAAGAGACCATGGTACTGGAGCTTTGAAAATGGTACCACAGTACCACAAATACTTGTATTATACATATGGCCACCTGATCTGTTTTTTTTTCTTCTTTTTTCTTTTCTCTTTTCTCTAAGGACAACACTGATAGCCATAATGTGTGTGACACAGCAAAAAATATGGTAAAAATCCAGTTAGGATTTTTGAGTCCCAAGATCAATGAAGTGAGACAAATTCAACAGAGAATAAAAGACCCAGACACTAGACTTTGCAAAGACTTTACATTAGACTATATATTTTTTTATAAAAATCAGCAGAAAAAGGTTGAAATAAATATTTTCTTTGCAAGGCACACAAGGATGGAGAGGTAAATAAAAATAAATAAGGAAACTTGAATGATCTTACCTTGAGTCACAAAGAATTAAATCAATTAAAGAAAACAAGCAGAATATAATGTTTGAAGTGAACTGTGAAATTTGTTCGTTGTATTCCAGGTTTTGGCAGGAACGGTCATCCTAACCAATTTACACACAACTCTGCTCCAATCTTTGTCACAGCACAAGAACCCGTCACACTTGGTTTCTTCCCCATTTTCAGCAGTTGTCTTCAAGCAAATTCCCTTGCCTATCGCTATATATTATACATTTAGCATTATATAGCAATTTCAGTAAGTCTAGTGCCTACAGCTGGAAAAGAAAGCATTGAAAAAGTATGAAAATTTATGAAAGCATCACTATTTAAATTTTACAATTTTATAAAAAGTGGACTCCCTGTTAACTTAAACAGGTCTCCTGTTATACTGAACTTGCAGCATCCCAACACTCAGTGAGGATGGGTTATTAATTATGATTTATAGATATTTCCTCATATTGCACAAACTATTTTTTTACACTGTAAAGCTGCTTTGCAACAATGACCATTATTAAAAGCGCTAAAAATTAAATGAAAGTTTAACTGCACACTACAAATGTTTCTTTGATTTCATTTGTCTTTTTGACCAATTTGAAAAAACAAAGAAAACTATCCAAGACAAGAAATCAGAATGAAGGTGTATACAAGTACATTACACTATGTCTTGGTTGTAATGTATCCTCCTTATCTGCACCATGCACATAAAGATTATCACATGTGTAGAATGTGTTTAAAAAAAAACAACACCAAATTCCACAATACTTTCATGCAAAAACACATTCCACAGGGTAGACTCCTGGTTTCAGTTACCCATACACAATCATGTTGAGAGTATGCACAGTTATCAGCATTATGCACATTTCTACAACACAGCAGTTGGACATGTCCAAAAAATAGTAGCTTTTTAGGACTTAACAATTAAAATCGATAGCCACTTTTCATAATCGATAGCTCGAAATGCACAGGAAGTCAACTAGTCATTAACTAGAATCAATAATCATCCATTAATAATAGTCTTGACTATTAAAAATAATAATAATAAATAAATAAATAAAATAAATAAAAAAACCTTAATAACAAATGCAGCTACAGCTGACTAGTTGCTTGTGTAATGACGCATGGGTTACATGACACACATTGCAAACTTCTGGTCACAAAACTCCCCCTTCATGCCTCAACACCTCCACAGCCAACCCCACAAACATCCTCCTCATCGCTCGTCAAACCAATCATTCTCTTCTTTAATCTAGATATCAAAGTATCCTAGCTAAGACTGGTGAGAGCGATGCTAGAGTTAGTGTGCATTGCGTTTATCATTTCTTTCTTTATGAGCACGTAAGTATCTTCTCCTGTAAGTTCTCCTGTAGAGTTATGTGACAACACTGTGTGGTACCCACCTCAATTAATTTTCACACCTCTAAAGATGCACAGTAAGTGTGGAATTTTTTCATGCCATGTAAAATACAAAAGACTGAGTTTCTCATATGAATAAGGAACATGTTTTTGTTTTCTAACTGCATAATTTAGATGAAAAAGCAACATCTGAAAAACATGTCTAGGTAAATCTATCTAGCTTGCCAACCTCAGGTTTAAGTGAAATATATAATTAGCTGGTTAATGATTGCAAATAAACCAGTCTCACATTGTGTTTATATCATGACAGGTTTGTTTTTGCTTCAGTATATACTGAATCATCCGGAGATTGCGAGTTCGATCCCCGGGTGATGCTGTAACCAGCCGGAGGTCTAGAGAGAGCTGATTGGCCGAGCTCTCTCAGAGGGGAGGGATGAGAGGTATTTAGTGCTCCCACATTAATCACGGCTCTACAGGCTATCAGGGGCGTCCGTGAGCTCACGCAAGCAGAAGGAGCGGATAGCGCTGTCCTCCGAGTGTGTTACGCCGCCCCCAACGGTGCATGAGCGAGCAGTTCGAAAAGATGCGGTCGGTTGGCGTCACGTGGTTCGGAGGAAACACATGATAGTCTTCGCCCTCCCGGCTGAGTGGTAGTAGTAGCCTTAATGTGGGAGCCCCCTAGTGACGGGGAGGAATTGGACACGACTAAATTAGGGAGAAAATCGGGGAAAAATCCAAAAAAAGAAAAAAAAAAAAGAAAAGAACTAATAATAATATTAGTCATAGCGCAAAAGTTGACTTCCTTGTTCTACTCTTCTTGTGTTTAATGATGGCTCACCAGCCAAACAGGTGCATATTGCCACCTGCTGTATTGGAGAGCAAAAATGATGCAGCCACCGGGGGAGTGGGAAAGTTGGGAGCAATCGTTCCTGGGCACAGTACAAAGTCCTATTAGCCCTACGCTCATGGGGGAAAATGCTCATGTGGTACTGATGAAACATCATTTTGGACCCACAAACTCCAAAACTCGAAACCTCTTTCATAAAAGTATCTCACAGACTTTTCTTTTGGGAAAAAAGGGGTACACAATCAATTCAATTATATAAGGACTTCACAATCAGATACATAAGCCTTAGTAATACAACAAAAGACCAAAACCTTTTTGGACTGCTCCAGGTTCCGGCCTGTCTTTGCATTTGGCATATCCGGTGCCGCTCTAAATAATTTACTCTGATAGCTGAGAGTATTTAAAGCAAGATCAATACCATTAAAGGACAGCTGGGGGCTTCGTCAATACACCGCGCCGGTCTTCCCTCGCAGGTCGAGCTCGCACTCTGATTCACTCGCGCAATGCAGGAAGTGAACAAGTCCACAAACAAATCACCCTCGCATCTCTCTCCACCTTCACTATAAAACTCCGCTTGTGTAATAACAGGTCAGGCTCACGCTGCGCAGGAGGCTCCCGAGACGAGGTAGATGCTAGTGAAAAAGGGAGCGAATGCTTTTCATCTGCTGCTCAGCCATCCTGTCTCCAGCGTTAGTCAGAGACGAGAGGGGGCCGCCTTTAAAAAGGTGCAAGAGGTCTAAAGAACGCGAGCAGCCATAAGAAACCCAATCTTGCCGGCTTCCCCCACCTCCCCTCCTCCAAGCACCTTCCTGCTCTGTGCCATCACGCCACAGGCTCCCGGAGCAACCCGACCCTTTGTGCAGCGCAGATTGAAATACACTCCTGAAGACCTCCAGGGGAACTCAATCAGGCTGGGAAATGAGTGACATCCTAACAGAAGAGGCAAGCTGGTTGAGAAGGGAGAGAGAGAGAGAAAAAAAAAGGTGTTCGTTAAAGTTCGCAAGCTTGCGAACAGAGTTGGGGGACGTTACTTTTTAAAGTAACTAATTACATTACAAAATTACTGTCATTAAAAAGTAATCAGATACATTACAGCATTACCTTCTGATAAAAGTAACTTGTTAGAGTATTTTTCCATTGCAGAAAGTAACTCCTTTGCATGTTTTTTTTTCAAGACCTTTATAATTATTCTACCATCATCACTCAGACATTTGGCCCATAATCTGCTAACTAATAACAGCAGGAATAACAAAGGGGGCGAGTTATCAGGGGCGAGGCTTGTAGGATGACTTTCACACACACACACTAATGGAATCACTGTTGTTTGGCTCACAGATTACATAAATTGTCTGAATAACGGATTATATTTTTGAAAAATGTAACTACATAACTGAGTACTTAAATGGCGGACCTAACGCGTTAAATTACTCGTTATATCAAAAAAGTAATCCAAGTACTCTACTTTGTAACGCGTTACACCCAACACTGCTTGCGAAATACTTTTTTTTTTTGTTTAGTTTCAATACTTCTCAATGAAAAGAACACACTTTGGCAGTGCTCTGTCTTTGCGTGTACAGGCAGAATGAGTTACAGCAAGTGACGACAACTCGAAGGAAAGGAAAACAAAGCAGACTGGTGTTATCCAGTTTGATAATGCAGTGGAGTTTTCTGTTTGCTATCCATACCAATCTGCACATATCACATTTATTATTTACCGCTTGTAGAAACATTTACAAAAACTGTGAGAAAAATTACTGAAATTTTTTTTTTATCCCAACCCTACACGCGCGCGCTTCCTATGTAGAGCTCAAGTTTGTGTAATTTCTAGTACAAGGAAATGCACCTATATAACCTGTGATTGATCAGAATTAAAATCATATTATTCAACCATGTTACTGTGATTTTACAAACAGACAAAAATGTCAGGTTGGTTGGGAAGATTGCGTGTAAAATGCTGTCGCTCTATTGTGCCCAATAAATGCATCAGATCAAGAATAACATCGTCTGTGGATTTAAAGGGAAAAGGATGCATGGCCAGATTCACATAATACACACACATCAATAAAGCATTAAAAAAATGGGAATGATGCAAATATTTGCATTATTCCAGATATTTGATTAAAGCGTAAAGAGCAGAAAGGTACACTAATTCATTGTTTCATCACAAAATTATACACTATAAGACTTGTAACTCAACTGGACACAGAATCGGCATACTCGCTCCACGGTTCCCAAACCTGAGCTTTGACCCGGAAGTCGAACAAAACACCCAACAGCAGAAATCATCGCTAACACGGCGATGTCATCTACCTTCTGAGAACACCAGAACCACAAGGTTGAAAGTAGATGAAATGGACAGAGCTGTAACTTTGTCCATCTTTTCACCGCTTGACATGCTTGTTCTTGTCAGTTGTCTTGTTTGTTTTGGCCTGTGACGTAATAGATTAACCGGGAAGACCTTACAACATGCAGAAAGGGGTCATATCACTACCTATCGTAACGGAGCCGGACATGCTCCCATCAATATATCGATTCCCCTACCGTGCTGGTATAATAGGAGAAGAGCAATAGTCCAATTAAATGTTCTAGACAAGCTATAACCATAACTCAAGCTAACTGTGCCTGTTGTAGGCTCTTCGGAGACGTAGAGTAGATACTGATACACCCCTATTCTCATATTCTTTTAGAGTTATAGACTGGCAATAATCTAACCAACATGTGAGCACTTGTGGTGTGGAGAAAAAAAAAAAAGTATGGCGTGATGAAAGTTTGCCTCAAGGAGTCTGTACAGGGGAATAGAGAAATAAACATTACAGATGTATGAGCAACAAAAAAATATAAACTAACCATCTACAAAACTGGAAGGGTCCAGTATAACACACTCACTAGTTTCCCCCCCCATTCTTGAACACAAAATAATTCTAGCTGGCAGTTAAGGACCATTAGCTTTCAGACATTCCAGGGATGTCTCCATTACAGAGCTCAGGAATTGCGTGCTGGAGGACTATTTTCTACCAGAGACCGTGTTTTGTCTTTTGTATTGTCTGCTTCAAATGCTGTGCTGAATGCTAACATACTTAAGTAATTTGGTTGTTATTGAGTCAGTTAAGGTTCTCCACCTCACATGGCCTTTATTTAGTGAATATATAAGATGCCTCAGGAGCAGGGGCACCAAACGTGTCTGTCTGCTTCAGACGGCTGCTGAAGGAGGTGAACGGTTACCATTTAAGTGATGTCCCGGGGCTGACGTGTTCCCATACTTTACCTTTTCATGAAACAAGCTTGATAGACCAGTCGTTCCCTATTAATGTCTGACGCACAGTGCCCCTGCACCCACCACCAAATCAATTTTCCAACAGGACTGACCTGTTTTTAACATTTAGACTTGTGTAACTACAGCAAATACTCATTATTAACTAAATCATGAATGGAGATCTACACTCATCGGTTTTTAAACCATTTTGTTTCAATTCCTGTAAATTGCACGGAAAGTTACTAGGCCAAAGCATTTCAAAAAGACACAACACCCGAACATCACAAGGCTCATTTCGTTTTGGACAAAAAGTGCATATTTGATTGAACATTCAAACTATTTTCTATTGTGTAGAAAGAAAAGTACTTGGTCACTCTCAGAGTTCGAATTAAAACAGTTTTTTTTTTTTTTGGTCAAACATCACACACTGTACACAACAAAACTGATGCTTTTCCTGACACAAAGGCCAATCAGCAAAAGTCAACAATAACAAAAAGAAAGATAAGCCAAACAATCAGCACAGTAAAGTTCAATGCAAGACGGATAAAATATTATAAACCAAAAACTGGATGAGAAAACATCATGCTTCGTTTCTTGCTCCAAAGAAATCATTGCTTGTGCTGGTATTGGTTTTAGAAAAATAAAATTGCAAGCGAAAAGAAAAGAAATGCTCTTCTTGGGAGAATAAACATCAGCAAAGAAGTCTTTTATTTATTATTCAGTGGTTGTGTACATGATTTTATCGCAGTATGCTCAACACACTCTGGACATTTACAGCATGCATCAGATTATCCAGAGTGAAGTCTATCAAAATACCTTCCTCATGCTACTGCAAATAATCCCGGGGTAACACTACTACTACCACTACTACTATAGAAGTGTGAACATGAATAAATAAATAAAATGTGTTCACGTCTCGGGTGTTTTAATTTGAAAAATTGTTAAATGGATGCTTTCAACAACTATTGGTCGAGTTGCTCAGCCCGAGTCAGAGCAAAATTTTCATAACTTTTTGTTTGTTTGCTATTTGGTTTTGTTTTTCTCACTATGTAAATTGAAACAAACCAGAGAGAGAGAGAGAAGGGCATGTAGGACTGATAAAGCATTTACAAAACTCGTTCATTAATCTGAAATATAGGAGGAAAAAAAAAAAAAGAAAACTCTTCATGCACACAAAAATCATAATGACGAGCACAAATTAAACGAACTGTACTCCGGATATTACCAGACAATTATCGAAATAATAAGCTAAAAACATTTTATCTAATACAGACACAGTTCGTTTTCTCATTTCATATCTTGATATGTATAGCAAATACTTCAATATTGATATTAAATTGAAGGACATTTAACGTGACAGTTAAACATAGTATACTTAGTGTAGTTACTTTTTGTAAACATCTCAAGAGTAACAGACGTGCTGCTCCTCGAGTGCTAATGCTTATTTTATGTTGTGTGTGATGTTTCCTTGTGCGCTCGCAGACGAAAGAAGTTACCTGCAGTGAGGTTTAGGGCATAGGGGGCTAAACCCCAATAGGGTTCAGTCATCTAGACCGGATAAGCCTGCGGTGGACGCCAAATACTTCACTTGCTGGAGCCGAAAATGAACACTTGTGCTGCACTTCAGGTATGACCACCCGGGTAAAACAGGTTTGTGAAGGGATTTTGAATCGCTTCTCTGGTCATTCCTGGAAATCCTCTTTTGTAACAGCATATACAGGAACCTGCTTGTTTTTAGCAAATGTGGAAGGATACAGCATCTGTAATTTTTTTGTGACTTTTAGAAGCTCTCCTCTACATCCCACAGCCCAAATAACAGAAGACATTAGGTGCACTCATTTCTACTGCAAATTTTCCCCCACTCATTCATGATTAGCTGGTTTTTACCGTACACGCCGTGTCTGCCTGACCTGTGTTGTTGTATATGAGTAAGATATCGGTGATACAATGGCTTTATCTAATATGGTACATTGCATCATGTGAATGGTATACTCTGTAAGAGGGGGGTGGGGTCAGTTAAAGCCATGCTTTAGATAGGAGGGAGCTGGTCTATTTTTTTGGATCTTCATCGCTTTAAAATCTCATGTGGTCAGCTCCACTTAGCATTTGGCAACACTCCTAGACAGTTAATTCCGCACTCCAAACTACAATCTACTCCACTTGTCTTTGTTCACCATGTAAAGCTCCACTCTCTACAAAAGCCTTCCCTAAGTAGTGTGAGGAATATCACTAGTGGACACGGGAAAGGATACTTTCAAGGAATACAACTTTGGCAATTAAATCACTAAAGCTCATCAGGTGAAGATAAAAAAACAAAAAACGTAAAGGAAAATAATTTTTACCAGAATCACCTTTAACGTGAACGTGCAAACCAACATGAGCTAGATGACATAGTGAATGTGGCTACTTCAGGAACCATTTCTGCCAGCAAAGCAAAAATTAATCCATTAATAACATTTAGCCACATTGTGCCTAATCTTACGTACTTGATAGTTTATAGAATTAAGCCGTATGGGTATCACAGTCACAGCATGCTGACATGCATCATCACAACACATTTGCTTCCACAATATTGTTTAATTAAACTGTACAGGACATGCAAAAATAATAATAATAATAATAAAAAACAATGTCTTGTCTGAGCAAAGCACAAAGTGTAAGTAAGTGCTCCACATCTACTCTTGCTGAACACTAAAAATTGTAATTGTATTGTATTGTGTAAAAATGTATTGTGACTGGTGGTCTTTTTTTTTTTCTTAATCAAATGTTGAAACAGTTCTATCACAATAGCCAGGCCATACGACCACACAAGGTGAAACAGTTATGGGAAAGATTAAAATCATATGTTCTACCATCTACCATCACCAAATCACTGAGTAAATATCTACTGCATGAACTTCAGCTAGATTTCTAATGAATCTGTTCCAGGACAGACTGAAGGCTGTGGCTGTTCTGGTGGCTGGAACAAGACCCTATTTTGGTTTTTCCTTATCACTCATCTTGACAAAAAGAAAAAAAAAGAAAGTTGGGAGAACCATGACATCACAGAAGGGATTTTGCAAAAACACATGGATGCAAATAGTGTTAGTAGAGAGATATTTTAACTGTGATCAAATAAGGACTGTGATTGCCCAGGCCATATTCTTCAGCTGAAGCACTGAGTATGTTTAAAAGTCTATAAAACACACAGTCTACACTAGGAACATACATTTCATTTGAACAGCAGCAAAAATTTGCATCACATACCTACTTTATCCACAAATCCATGACACTTCAAGAAATTCAAGAAACCTTAGAAATACAATCCCTCTTTAACCCTTCAGTACTTTTCATGTCTGTGACATCAGTACACGCTCATCACTGAATCAGACATAAGGACTACAGATATAGTCTGGATTTTACCATTTCACATGCCCTACTCTCACCTCTCTTTTCTTTTGTTAATTTTTTTTCCCAGTGCTAAATTTGTTTCTCCCAAAATCAGACTTGCAAGAAAAGCTGTGGAATGTACAGCTGTTTGGCACATGTATACAGCCGAGCGTCTGACTTTCGCTTTTGTAAAGAACTCGGACCCGCAGCACAGCATTACGTCCCATCTGGTTTCTGACCTTGTACCAACTCATGCTTTAGGCATGGAACGGTAGGTGAAGAAGCAGATAGATGCAGCTCCCTCCCCCAGTCTCTACAAATTAAAACCAGCTTTTAGACTGCAATCGAGAAAGGCAGTTTTAGTACTTTGAAGTTCAGCCTATTGAAGTCTTTTTGGAGACACTTTTCTGACTAAGAAGGAATTTGCTTCAGTGCAGTAAGTGATGCACAATGGCACATCGTTGTGTAATGAAAGCACACCTGCAGGAAAACACACCTAAAATACACTAAAAAGCTTTAAAAAAATAATAAAAAAATGGGCCAATGCAACAATTCAGAACCGCTAATCTCTAGGTCATACTGTATGCAGACCAGCCAGAAACAACGGTCAGAATGATTTGCATTTGCAATTTCACATCCATGCAATTTGGTTTGTTCACCCTTGTTTCCAAGAAGATGAGGGGAAAGACGGAAATCCTCCTCTATTTCTTAACTGAGGCCCAGTCTAATGTGTCCCTCCTTTGATCTTGCAAAAATAAAAAACTAATTAATAAAAAAAACTAAGGCAAACATGAAAATGCAAGTATATACTGGCAAGAGCATGCCACAAAAAAAAGTGACAATATAACCCCAACTGTAAAGCCACGGTGGCAGATAAGAGGCCTGAATAAAAAAAGTTATTACCGGGCACGACACACTCCGGCACACGCTCTTAAAAGCCAGTGACTCAGTTCTTCCTGTCTATACATCAACTATAATTTTTTTTTTTTTTTAAACAAAATATCTTCACCCTGGAAGGAGCTTTCCAAAAGGTCTGTTTTCTGTGACTTACACTATGCCCGAGTGTAGATAAAAGACCAAAAGCATTAAGAAAAAAAAAACCTGTGCATGTTGACTAGGCATGAGATTTACAAAAATGGTCTGATATTTAGCAATTTTTAGACAATGTCCACAATGCTCCAATTACAGAACTGAATCTGAATCCCACCACCCACTGTACAACACACATCAGCCTGAGCACGGTCTGGCCCGACTGATCAACTGGACATGGAATAATGGAAACACTGACAAAACCAGAAACATGCTTGCTTAACTCTCCAGCTTACAGTGCTCAGTCACCTTATTTTAAAACAAACATAGAAAAAAAAAGACTTCAATTAGACTTGAATAAAATATAATGGAGAGATGCAACGGCAAACATCAACCAACAAGCTTTTGGCTTTTTGTTGAGTTGGCTTTCAGTTTAATGTGCTACATTAGAAGCTTTGTCCAAAGTTAATATTGATCACAAATTGATTATTTTGCCTTATTCTGCATTAACACATTTAACCAATTTTAATTGCCCTTATAAACAGCCTTAAAACTTGTTTATCACAATAGCCAGCTTTTATATCCTTATATTTAATAAATTCAGTAATTTTCCAGCTGCTCATCTCTCTGTTTGCATGGCATTAGCTTTTAGATTGGCATCCAACGTGGCATCAACATTTCATTGTTAATATCCAAGAAGTGTTTTAATGCAGATACATTTATCACAGAAAGCAAGCGAGGCATAAAAACAGACTATAGAAGAACCATAAACATAGGCAGGAACCTGTGAACCTGGAAACTGAGAAGAGTTTAAATACATTTATAAATTAATTTGAGGCATAGGATTAAAATGAAAAGTGTGCAATTGATGAAAACACTTGTTAAATAGTGGTTTATATAACTAAGAATCTAAACAGGTAAGTTAGTAAAGGTACCCGTAACACAAAATCTATAAAAACAAACCTTCTGTCTCATCTGTATATTGGACAGAACTTGCCTTTTCAATGATTGCTTTACGTTTCATACACCGGCGGTCCAGTCAGAATTCTGCCCAGCATCACGCAAAACTGGCTGGACAGAACTGAATGAAACTTTTGCAGTCCTTAGGTATTTGCCTGAAGTTAAACCTGCGCCATAAATGAAATCAAAATGTTGAGAAGTTATGAAGAGTTATGTGCATGTTTTGACAGCGTACTACCCGGGCTTCAAACTGTGGCTTCAGACTTTGGGTAAAATACAAAACAAAAATGTTAAGAACGGTTATGCGGTGGATTTAATAATCTACTTTGAAATAAGCTACTTGCTCAATGTAAACAAACACCTGGACCAAAAAAAAATATTCATTAGAAATATTACTAAATATTTTCACTGCTGAAGTGAATTTTAACGTGCTAGGGTCATTTTAAGACATAACGTAATCTTTATCCGATCTACTTTTTCATTTCACTCCGAACAGGGAGTGTATCTGTCCGACAACGACTGTACAAGAGGTCAACATCAACTTCGCTATATTCTCTCTTTGCCATTGATTGTAATAATGTGAAATGACAGTAGAGTCAAAATATTGCTAGGTCAATTTTGTACAATTTCCTAATATTTAGCCACCAATCCAGTGGAAACCAATATCATATAATGATCTCACACCCAACTAAACTGTGTGACATTACAGTTTAAAAAAATAAAAATAAAAATAACGACGGATACCAACGCTAGTGAGAAGTAAAATCCTACTCGACGTCCACTTCTTTTTCTTCCCCCTGTGTAGTTTGCTAACTTCGTAGCTAGCTAACTTTGAAAACCTAAGCTGCAAAATGTGCAGTATTGTATTCGAATGTTATATAAAAAGCACCATAATAATAATAATAATAATAATAATAATAATAATACATTTTTATAACCATATTGAAAAAAAACAAGGCTGTTAGCTAGCCTGAACATTCATTTATTTGCGTATGTTAGCAGGAGCTAGCACGCCACAGAACAATAACATTTACAAGCGAGACCACGTAGCTAGTAGTTTAGCAAGCGGTGCAGTTCTCAAACCTAGCGTTGAGAAAGTTTATTCAAATGTAGAATTTATATTAAAAATTTATTAAAATACTTATAATTAAGGAATAAGACACCCAACGCTGTCGCTGAGACCGAGAGTGTATGTTAATGTGAGATAACTAGCTAGTTCCGGCGACAGGTAAGATGGCTCGCTAGAGACGTCGATGTGAAGATAAACAGGAAAATGAAAGCGTAAACTTTCACACTCCAAAAATACGACGGAAGATTAAGAGTCGGTCAGGTTTTATTTCACTCGCCTACCCTTTGTCATTTGTCGTCGACTTTTAGTGAACCGCCAACGCAACTCCTGTAATGCGGTGCGACCTCCAAGCAGTCCGAGCCGCCTGGCGCTGAGCAACTTCTCCCGCAGCGGGCAGATCGATCCCTCCGGAAAGCAAAGCTAGTTAATCTGATCCAGTGAATTTATTCTCCTCAGAGCTGCGACACCCTGAGCGCAGACTGACTCAGTAGCTGCCCACGACTCGTATAAACTCTCCATCGAACCCCCACCAACATTAAACAATTTTTTTCCACCGCGCCGAGACAGGGAAGACAAATCCATGTCATTTATCGTATAGTAGCAGCAGCTCAGAGGCGCCTCCCTGCGGACAAGCCTGTCATGACTTCAGACATGTCAGTCCCTGCGAGCTCAAGTGGCCACTTTATAATCTATTCATTCATCTTTGGTAGACTCTTGATCCATTTCACGGTCATGGTATTTCCAATAAATATCTGGTATGACCCAGGAATAGACTTTTTTTTTTTTACAGCGGTTTAAAATTTTGAGAATGACTGAAATATTCATTTCTGTACTAATTCTTTTTCATGGCTGTGTTCTTAGACAAAATTGTGAGCGAGCCCACTCCCTTGGCTGAATAGCAACTGAATGGTCTCAGGATGCTTTACTGTTTTCATGGCACAGGACTGATGGTAGTGTCCATACATTTCAAGAAGGGCAAAGAATCATTTCTCTCCAGGACAAACATCAGCGACAGACTGATATTCTGCAAAATGTAGTCCAAGAGATCGGACTGCGGACGACTGAGGGTAAGTCATTTTCTCTGATGAATCGTCTTTTCCGATTGTTTGAGGCATCCGGGAGAAAAAAGCTTCTCCGGAGAAGAAAAGGATTTCCTCTGGGTACTTCAGTTTCCTCCCACAGTCCTAAGACTTAGGGAGTAAGTAGCTTGCTTGTCATTTCCAAATCACATATAGTGTGTGAGTTTGTGAATGCTTGACTCCTGGATGTCTAATCCAGGATGTGCGTTGCCTTGTGTGATCAAAGTTCCCTTGGATAGGCTCCAGGCCCCTGCAACCCTTCCATGAACAAGTGGAATAGAAAATGGATGGATATTCTTATTTTTTTTTTCATTTACAATGTTGAATTACTTTTAGAACTTTTAGATAAAAAACAAGAACAGATATTTAACTGTGACCGACTACAAAGCGCCTTTTTTATAATACAATTTAAAAATTGGCAATCTTATTTCCCCTCTTGTCTTTTCTGACCACTTAGCATACAGTACAAGTAAATTAATCACCGGCCTGATCGTATGCCTGTTTCTCATTGGTTCATGCCTTAAGTTAGATTTTTTATTTATTTTTTTTTAGGATAAAAAGATTCATTCAACAAACAAAAACGTTCCTCTAAAACTGGACTGTACTGAAAATGCAACTCAAAACCTCGCCAAAAATGAAATGCAGAAAGCCTGGAGAACTATTCTTGAAGACTGCATTAAAAATACAAGAAATTCTGGCAAGAAGCAAAATATGAAGAAATGAGGGCTGGCTCAGGTCTCGGTGCTTCTGTAATAGCTACATTTCACTCCTGGATGCACAAAGTGATTTATCATTCTATCTGTCTCACTATGCATAGTTTGTCAAAACTTGAACCCAGAGACCCCTTTATCTAGAAATCAATTCTGCAAACCACCATTAGTATAAACAATCTTCTAGATGTTCAAACATGTTGATTTATATTTCAACTAATTACCAGAGTCAAAATCTTTGTTTCTATACACTTTTCACACATTAAACGCTCACTCATTCATTCTCTGTAACACTTATCCTGTACATGGTTATGGGAGGACTGGAGCCTATCCCAGGATACACCCTGGATGGCGTGTCAGTCCATCCCAGGGCACACAAGCATGCACACACTCGCACACTATGGCCAATTTGCATGCTCAGCCTAATTCACCTGAGAGGGGAAACCAGCATACGTGAACAAAAGCCACCAAGTATGGGAGAGCATGCAAACTCCACAGACTCCACAGGTGGGAATCGAACTATCAACCCGGAAGGTGTGAGTAATACTTATGGTGTAACAAACTGTAATAATATCTTTTAAATCATGAACTTTGTAATTGTTTGAACACACCCTGCGATGGAAAAAGCCCACCATGCACCACTACTGTCCAGATCTTTGGATATTTGTGTAGTCAGAGAGTCTAGATTTTTTCCCCCCCATGCACTGACCTTCAGTTTTCTATCACAGTCAGTTTCTAACTACATCGTCTCTGCTGTCTGATTAGTTTTGGTTGGTGTACGGTGTCAGATGTACTACTGTACCATCAGCTTCCACTATGTGATTGTCATTACTATGATTAATCACATATATATATATATATAATGTTCTTTCCTTTCCAGTGATGGATGGATAGAAATAGAGATACAAATATAGCAACAGAGGGGTTACTGTTAATATCTGTATACCTAAAAAGGGTTTACCTGATGAGGTGGCAAATGAGTGGGATGCACTATGCTTTAGTGATAGAAATGCATGCTTTCTAAGTGAGTCACATTAACCGGTATAGATCACAACAAAAGAGCCGACACTTTCATCTCCCAAATGGCTCAGTACCCTTTTTTTCATAAAAACTTTATTTTTTAACTAAACCAGACAACATTTGTCTTTAACTAATGACTAAAATTGTTGTACTTTTCCAAAAACATTTACCTAAAAAAAACCTGTCTCAGAGCTGAAAAATTTGCTGTGGCTGTATTTTACCTAAAGCAAACCACAAGCAAAAATTGTTATACTGCAAAATAATGTTTATTATAATAATGACACACAGGAAGTCTTGTACATTTCTGGCAGCTAATGTTAGGCTAGTGCGAGCATATAGTAAATCAGGGATAAAAAAAAAAGTAATAATTAAATAATACTAATACATTCACAGAGGCCAACATATAACGTACTAAGCCATTTTCCCTTCAAATATTACACATCTTTAATCATAATGTTCGTATACAGGTTTTCCATAATGTTAGCACCTGCATTATTGAACAGATGAATTCCTTGAACACTACTCCATACTCTATACTCCCATATTCTACCATGTGAGAGTGCACTGTTTGGCACAGAGTGATGAATGAATAAAGAGATTAATTAATTGGTCATTCTTTGTGTGCCGTGACATGAGAATGATCATAACCAACAAAATGAATATAATGTCCATAACCAAACAAAGAAAAGAAATAAATTCCGTACATTCTGAAAAAAAATCTAATTATCCTCTTAATTAACTGGAACCTGACAGCAAAATCAAGAACATAATTAATCTTCTGTGTAAACTACATTAGTGGAATTACAGACTCATTTACACGTTAAGGACGACAGGATTTATCCTACACTTAACCGTGATTAACCTTTTGTTATGTTTTGTCAAACTACCATCTTTGGCACTAAGAAAATTATTAAATTAGGAGAGATGATTTCATATAAGCTAGGGGCAATTTAGCCTAGCCAATCATGCAAGTTTTTAAAACCCAATCTAACATGCGGAGAATGGAAAACTCCACACAGACAGTAACCTGAGCTCTGGATCGATCCCAGACCCTAAGCTGTGAGGCAGCCATGCCCACCCATTGCAGTGTTGTGCTGCCCCATGGGCTAAAATGGCAGGCTGAAGCAAAGGGGACAGGGAATGGAAGGCATGCAAAGTCTGTGAAGCAACTATTAAGAAAATGTTTTAGATTTAGTATACTGCGTACAATATCTTCTACAGTAAGTACCAGTTCAGCACTGGAAGTCCACTGGAAGTCCACTCGAAAAATTTATATATTTTTAAGAAAGTACACTAACTATTAGTTAGACACTTAGTCATTCCAATTTGTATACCTTTTTTATCAGGTTATATGACCAGTTCTGAATAGGTCAGGTGTGAAGGAGAGTGTTATTGATTTTTAAAAAAATTCAACAAAATTGCTTTCGTTTCAACAAAAAAAAGCTGTACAAATGTGGTACAACAGAGAAACAGTAGATCATTGCAGTGAGACAATTAGTATTTCAATAGAAAACAAATAAATATATGAGAAAACCCCAATATAATTATATTTCAACATAAAATTATTTCACGTTCCTGCACACATTACCATGATTTCAACCTGTCTCTACATACCGTCATATGACTTTACCAGCTGAGATGATCACTTGCTTGTGTTTTGAGACACTGTCCAGTAAAAATGTGTTTTCGGAGAGAAAGGTTTATAAATCCACGTATTAGCCATGTGTTACACAACTTAACAACAATCATTTTACATTATTACCTAAATTGGTATAATGTTAAAGTAGTTAAAGCAAAATACACAGCTAAATAATACACACATAATAAATAACAGGAGTGAAACCCAACAAAATAAATCCCTATTCAACTGCAGAAACTGTATAACACCATCAAAAGCAATCAAATTCTGCTTTATTCAGTTTTTACTGTTTTTTTGTGTTTATCCATTCATTCATTTATCTTCAGTATGATAAAAACACTGTCCTGGTCACGATAGCGGTGTATCCGATGTCTATCCCAGAAACACTGGGTGCGAGTGTGAAATACACCCCCTGAATAAGACTCCGGTCCATCTCAGGGCAAGAATACCCACCGCACAGGGCAATTTAGGATAACCGACCCACCTACCAACATGTTCTTTTTATTCTTTGCCTGAGAAAACCCACATAAACTTGAGGGGAACATGCAATGCTCATTCTGTTTCCTCAATTAAAAAATCAAAAGACAGACATTTGGATATATAGATCAACAGGCCAGATGTGAAATTATTTCATAACAGCGGAACTGGAAAGATATATATACAGATTCAAACAATCCATGCATTGCTCATCACACATACATCAAAACAAAAATAAATTAGGTATCAAATTAACTCAGCAGTAAAACAACAGCACACCAGTCGACTGTCTGCCAAGTCACCTCATGGTACCAGTGTTAGAATATTATCTCTTAGTTTTCATAAAATTTGATGTATATAAATAAAGCCTCTTGTGGAAATCGTTAAACAAAAATATTATTAAGGTTTTCGTTTAGGGGTTTAAGGCACAGGTGCATGGGTACATTTGAGGCATGATGTAATCTCGACATCGATAATGACAAGATCTGGGTATAAAGAAATCACTTTGCTTAAAATACATATTTCACACCCAACCACTTGATTTAAGTTACAACACATTATTACACCTCATACCAAGTGTTTCTAACTAAAATAAAAAATACTAACTTGCCTCTCTCTAGGTGAGCATTACATCAATTAACCAATGAAAAATCTACACAATCCACAATCCCGACACAATAAAAGTGAGATATTAAATTCTAGTGAAATAAAAAGCTTAACAATAAAACAAAACTCAATCAACGTCTAATTAAAATAAGCACATTGCAAATGCAACATGCATGATCGTACAATCAATTCAAGTTCAACTAATTTCCCCCATCACGTTGTACACTTAGAGCTCTTTTTTGTTCACTTTCTATGAAATTGCATTAAATTACTTGATCTATCTATGCCCGAATGACACAAACTAAATTCACCCTTTCTGTATTAAATCAAAAAATAACATTGTATCAACTCATCTTTTTATATTAGTATTAAATACATATCTAGGCTGTTTTTTTTTTATTCTTCTCTAAAAGAGCTCTAACCAATATTAAGTCAAATGCAGAGACCAGCACGATCACTGTACTCCTGCTGGATCTACACGTTGATGGCATGAGCGTGCTTCTTGCATAAAGGTTTGTCCTTCTTGGAATAGAACGGCTGGCCTTCTAGGTTGACATGGCAAACCTGCGGACGATTGTGAAAGTGAGAAGGTGATTTAACAATGGATGGCATTTACATGACAGTACAGAATGCAGATATTCAAAAATATCTGAAGTTCTTACCGTACACACAAAGCAGGTATCGTGCCATGTGTAGCCAAGAGCTTCAATAAACTTATCCCCAGCCTCCACTGGGAAATCACAGCCATGGCACTTAGTGCTGAAGAGCGCAATGTAATCTGAAGGAATTAAAAAAATTTAAAAAGGCACTAAAAACCTACACTTGTAAGAGAAGTCGGGGGCAGTTGCTGATTCAATAACAAAATATGTACAGTTCTGTGCAAAGGTTTTCATATTCTCCCTTCTATTTGCTTCCAAAGGGCCAAACTTCAGGCTTTCTGAAAGACTTTTTTGTCTCTCATTTTCAATCCAGACCTTGAACTAGTATACTGATGATGCTGAAACATGTGTTTCCATTTCTTTAATTTATTCCACATAATTAAATTTGATTTAATATGAAGAAATGAGGCACCTTAGACTTTCGCACATTACTGTAAATGATGCAAAACAATAGAAATATTTTTTGTGAACTTTTTACAATTACAATTTAAGCTCTTAATTTGTGGAATTGGTCCTTGTAGCAATGGGAAGAATTTGTGTATAGGTATACTGTAACCCTCAAGAAGTACACATTAAAAGCTAAAAAACAAAAAAAAAACACTTCATCTGATCACAAGAGGAAACCTCACGAGCAAATGAACAGAATTATGACACCAGTGCTGATTACTGTTTTGCAAAAAAGCTTGTTTTGATTATTCTAAAACATTCTAATAATACAACTAATTCATAAGGACTTATACGCTCCATATAACCAAAAACTAATAATTCATTAAAAGTCAAGTAATTCTTGAAGGATATGATTATTGAATAATTTTAATCCCCAGTCTCAGCGCTATGTATCAGTCAGAAATAAAGCTGGTTCCTTTTTTTTTTTTTTTTTTTTTTTTAACAGGTAAAGTCTTCAGGATGGAGAATGATGTGCCTTATAATTTTTTAGTAATGAAATGCATTGTTTGTCTTATTAACTTCAAGAGAGGCCAAGGCAAGAGCTGCTATAGTGGCTATAACATAAGTGATGACAGGAATGAACTTGATTTCTATCAGACAGCAACACACCATCCTGTTATTGATTATTTTTCTATAACAGCGCTCCTCAGATACATAACTCTGTCGCATGGTAAGAGCTTTATCACGTAAATTAATTTGGCGGAAGTAAAAAATAAACGGCTGAATATCTACTACCAGGAAACGTCATCTATTATGTTGCAAGTAATTCTTACACTACCTTTCTCACAGTAAGGTTCTCCATCCTCCATGTGAAACAGGCTGTTTCCAAACGGTTTCCCACACGCAGCACACACAAAGCAGGTGGTGTGCCAGGTCTGCCGCAGAGCATGCATCACTTCCTGTTTAGGATACAGTGGGCATTGTGACTTCCTACACATGGACTGAGTTTAGAACTATGTGGGTGATTAAGTGTGTCTCTTTCTGTGTGCAGGTGCTAAAACTTACTCCCATGATCTTAGAGTTGCAGCGGGCACAGGTAGGGGCAAAGAACTCTCTGTAACAGTTCTCACAGTAAACATTATTCTGTTCCTCCACAAAGCTGACATCAGCTAGAGATGTATGGCAGTAATGGCAGTTAAACTCCTCCGGGTGCCACGAGCGACCCAGCGCCACCAGGAAAGGCCCCCTACACCACAGCAGTGTTTAAACAATTAAAACATAATAAACTGACTGCTATGTTTAGCTAACTGTATGGATTTCTGTGCTTTGTGTTTGTATGCACTTTTATATTCCAATCATTTCACACCTGATAATGCTGTTGCAGGATCCACACATCGGTGTCCTATTGCTCGCAGCAAATCGCTCAGCTCTCTGTGCCACCCCACGAGCCACAGGTGAAAAAGGGGCAGGGATGAAGGGGGCAGGGCCTTGGCCTGAGGCAGGGCTGGGGGCAGCAGGGGCAGGAGAATGGTTGGGGATGTAGGCGGGAGGCGGTGGGGCAGCAGTGGGAAGTGGCTGCACTTTGACGCTGGTGGTAGTGGTCTTGCCAGGGTCAAACTTCTGAGCAAAAGTGTCATCCATTACCCATGGGGGCCTATTGGAGGACTGGGTGAAGCCAGGGGCGGGAGCAGGAGGGGTGGGGACATAACCATGAACTGGGGCAGGTGGAGGGGCTGGAGCAGGAGCGGGGGCCTGAACAGGGGCTGCCAGTAAGAAAAAAGGGAACGATTAGAATATTTGGAGGAAATCATTCCATACTTTATAAAATATGTTTTCACGATTAATGGTGATGAGTACGCAGTTATGCAATTTGCTAATTTGGTCGGGTACAAGCTGATATTTTTCAATTATTTCCCAGTTAATTTATCTACAGTACATTGACTTGGGTAAAGAAATTAAACACACCATATCATTCTACTTAAGTCCAAAACTACATTACATTAAAGGTTTTTTTGGGACTATCTTAATGCAATCTGTTAGGACACCCTATCCTAGCACCCACTTTTGGGATTTGCTCTTTTCACCCTCTCCTGAAACCCCTATCGTACAGATCTCTTTCGGGATCCTCCCTTAGTACCCTGTCTTAGAGCCTTTTTTGGGACCTGCCTATTAAAGACCTCTTCTTGGACGGTGTCTTAAAGCCCTTAAAGCTGGGACACTGACCTACAGTAAGAGAGGCCAGAAATGCCTGTCTGTTCCTTACATATGATTTTAAATGTCATCCAAAAAGTCTAACTGAGTGAAATGGTTCAGCAACCAGTGTACACTTTTGCTGTGATGTGTAACTGTATGGCAGGCTAATTCAAGAAAGAGTTTACCGTCTCTGAAATGGACGCCTCTCTGTGGCTTTTCCGCCTGCCACTCGGGTACTGCGATCACAAAATACAACAACATTAAATATAGTTGAAAGGCTAAAACAATCATGTTTAAACTGTTTTTTTAAACAATATATTTACTGGATTTAGTTGATACAGTATGTAATCAGCTATGTGTTGTTGTGTTCATGTTAAGCTTGTAGATGTGCAAAAATTTTGTAACATCTTAGCTTGTATGTGTGGCAACATTGTCGCATGTGTGTGTGTGTGTGTGTGTGTGTGTGTGTGTGTGTGTTACAGTGAACAACAATCTGATGAAGGCATCATACTGTTGAACTAAAGTGCAAAACTAAAACTAAAGACTCACTTATTTAGAATGGCTTTTAATATTTTATAATTTTACATGTAAAAATGTTTAAATTTATTATTATTATAATCATTATTGTTATAATTTTTTTTCATTTATTTATTTATAATTATGTGTTTTATTTTGTTTTTGTATTTTTTATTTCTATTTTATTGCCACTTTATTGTCATTTTTAGTGCTGTGAAGCACTTTGGTTCAACTTAGTTGCTGTAAGGTGCTATATAAATAAAAGTTGATTGATTTATATTCATAGTCTAGATTTATGCCTATTACAGGTGAAGACTGGCGATATTTTTTATGGGGAAAAAATTAATTGGGTGACAGTAATAGACCTACAGGCGTGTTTTAATGCTTCTCAGAAAAGTCATTCAATAAAAGTGTGTGTGACTGGATGCACTGTAGCTACCTGGAGCAGTAGGATACGCTGTAGGCACAATCGTGGCGGTGCTGACCACTTTCGCTGGAGGCGGACCTACAGGGATGTGGATGGAGCTCTGCTGCATGGGCGGAGCCTGATGACTGGGTGGAATTGACTGAATGTGAGCAGGCTGTTGGGTATATGGAGCTTGGTGCATAGGTGGCTGCTGTGCATACTGACTGTTGAAAAAGAAATACAAGATAACACCTAGAGTGACCTCACTTCCATTTCAATGACAACTGATTACCGAATATTATGTCGTTCATTGTAAGAAAATGAATCATATCCTGAACATATCCACTTGACAAGGTCCAGGGGTCGCATGATCTTACCTGACGTTCTCTGTTCATCTTTAAGGTAAAAATTAGTATTGTTTTGAACAATCAAAGCCCACATATATGCAGAGACAAAGAACCTGGTGTCAAGAAATCAGTGTTAAGAAAGAGAGCGAGAAAGAGAGAGACCCACCATCACCAGGGTGAGACACAGTCAGCACAGGTCTTTCACACTTACATACAGTACTGGTCAGAAAGGGTTAAAACACAAATGGTTAAAGGAACATCATTAAAGCATAAGTATTAAATCCTTAGAGTCAGATAAAGACAGGGAGAGTGAGAGAGAGAGAATAGGATTGTTATTTACTCTGACACTGTTATGGAGGTTGAGAAAGAAAGTGGCAGGGCTGGAGAAGAAACGGTGCTGCACCGGTACCTGATGCCGGGGGTTTGGTACTGTGATCTGTAACTGGATGAGGACTGCATGGTGAAGCTACAATTCAAGACAGTGAAAGAAAGTGATGGTGCAAGTGTGTGAGAAAGAGGCGAAAATGGTTTCCACAAAAGCCATGTACTCTTATAGCTGCATACGATCATAGCTGTCTCAAGCCAGTACATTAGTTTTGGACTTGAACACTTACTTTCCAAGAACAAATATGAACATCAGCAAACACATCTATGGTAACTATAGTTACTACATTTCCTTATTTTTTGTTTAAATTGTAGTACATCTTCAGTATTTTCTGTAGTCCATTACTTGTACTGCACTATATAGCATAGCAGATCAGATCAGCAGATATTTTCTTACATCTGGCTCTGCTTGGCCTGAGGGGGGCAGAAACAGATGTCTGAAGGTCACTGCGTTAAGCTACAGTATAAGTGAACATGGCAACAAAACAGGATGGAAAATTACCATTTTATCTATGGAAAACATGCACTCATTCACTCAGCACAAACTAAACAAACATATACTGGTGTGTCCATGTACACAAGGTTGTCAAGCCAAACAGGAAAAAGCTCTCCGCCGTTGGCTTGCTGACTAAAACGCTTGACTCTCAATCCTAACTCTTATAATAATCGACTACGGTTACGATACTCTGTCTGTTAGAATCTGTGATATTAGTGACATAACATTTAACAGAAATACCACAGCAAAATCATAGTTATGTCACGGTCAAGAGCATAACAATAATAGTTACACAATACGACACCAGCTTTAGTTAAATAAGCAGTAGACATGGTTTCTCTAAAGGACCATAATGAAAACCATGAGAGCATAATGTTTTGATATACCCTTAACAGCCACTTTAATATGAACATCTGTACACAAGCCCATTCATAAAATGATCCAATGAAAATGTCCACAAACATGTAGCATCTGCATTTATGCAACAGCACAAAAACCATGCACATACGTGTCAAAGATTCAGGTAATGTTCATATGGATGTTAATGTCAGATTAGCTGATCTAAGTATTTCAGAAATTGTTGATCTGAGATTTTCACATTCAACAGTTCTTAAAATTGACAATAAAATGGTGTTCCTGTCAAAAACAGGCCTACAAAACACCCAGTGAACGGCAGTTCTGTTGTCAGAAACCTGATTACTGGTTCCACTCCTATTAGCCAATCTTAAACCGTCAAGTTTCTGTGAGTCTGTAACTATTGTGATTGGCTGATTAGACAATTGCATGAACGAGCAGACATACAGGTGTTCCTGTTAAAGTGTCCAGTGAGTGTATACAAATCTTAGTTACCATGAGATACTACAATAAATTAATGGTGTTATAATAGTTCAGGGCTTAACAGCAATAGCAATAGTATCATGAAATACAACTGTACAGTTTTATAGTAAAACTGGTGAAAAACTAGGGTCAAATCAGGAGTGTACAATACACTACAATAAATACTGTACTTTTAATTCAGTGATAAATAACAATGCAATCAGTGTTTCATAATTTGTTGAGAACTTCTGCCTAGTAAGGGTCTTGTAATTGCAGAACAAATCTAAAATAATCATTCACTAGGACTTTTTCACTAAGAAATAAAAATATTCTTAATGATCTTCAATAATGTTTTTATCCTGGGGCTGTCCACAATGGCTGCGGCAATTTATAGTTACCAATCCACCTACTGATATTTTTTGGAGGAAACTGGAGAACTTGGAGGAACACCACATGGACAACATGCAAAGCCCTGCATACACAGTAACCTGAGCTCAAGATTGAACTGGGAACCCTGGGGCTGTGAGACAGTAAAACTACCCTCCGCACCTCTGTGCCATTTTTAGACGCCTTAGCACATCCTAATTCGGTTTAGAACAAGTATCTCATTTCATGTACAAGTAATACTATCTATAGTGTGCTTACAGAGAAACTACTTGTCAGTATATTGCATTAAGATCATTTTTTTTAAATATATTATGTATACACACGTATGTTTAACAAAGTCTCATCACCCCACAATAGTTTCAGTTTCACTCCTCAAGGTTGATGAAGTCATAAACCAAAGAGCACTGGAGAAGCATGCCTGAAGACCTAGATCAGATTTCAGCATCGTTTTCAAACAACTGTTTTTCTTAACATTTAATTGAAAGTACACACTATGGCACTGGAGTAAACTCCAAGTGGTTTTCCAGGTCATGGAGAGTTGCTGGTTAGTATTGTGCATGTGTTCATGTGTGTGTATGTGTTTGAGAGGGAGAAAGGGAGAGGGAGAGCGTGCAGGGGACGTGCAGAGTGAACACTGGCGAGCGTGGGATGGTGGAGCTGTGCACTACAATCACTCTCACTGTCACATCAGAATACTGTGTCATGACATCACAGCATTTGTGCCATTACGGAGATTGAAGAAAATTGTGCAGCTGATCAAGTGCCATGTATGATTTATGTAAAAATCATAGCCCTTGTAGCAAATGTAACCAGGTCTGCTGATCTACGGTACCGTAGCTAGTTCCACACACGGGTTACTTGACTTACTTTCAGTGCCATCATACACTCAAAGGAATCACCTGTACTCCTGCTCAGTCATGCAGTTATCCAAACAGCCAACCTTGTGGCAGTGGCACAGTACATGAAATCATGCAGATACAGATCAAGAGCTTCAGTTCAGGTTCATATTAAACATTAAAATTGGGAGGAAAAGATGTGATCCCTGCAGCATTATTGTTGGTGCCAGTTGGGCTGTTTGAAATATTTCAGAAATTGCTGACCTTCAAGGGTTTTCTCACATAAGAGACTCTACAGTTCTTGACCTTTATCTGTATGATTTTTATGCACAGCGTTGTTGTCACATGATTGGCTAATTAGATAACTGCCTGAATCTGGTGTACAGATGTTTTTTATTTAAAGGGGCTGCTGAGTGTATAACGCATTACACATTTTCAATCAGTGCTGTTGTACTAAGTAATATGACCAGCCGAAAGTCATACCAGTGCTTTTTTTTTTTTTTTTTTTTAAGTTTGAGTCACGTCATTTATTTTAGGAATTAAGTTAGTATTTTATCCCTTTGAAACTTTTAAACGACTTTGCGAAAATGAAAAGCTATAATTTAACACAAAACCTCAGGCAATGACAGGAGAGCACATGAAACTCAGGATGGCAAGACTGCAGAAAAATCACTGGCTAAAGATAAATGTTTGCAATTCAACAGATTTTCCTTCTCCTGGTTTTGTAGCCCTGTATCCCAGCATCCTCAGCCACTCTGCACACCCCTATACTAAGGTAATCCAGGTGGATGTCTGTACCTCACTTTCTTTGCTTTGCCTGATTGCTTGCGTTTGGGCAAAGATCTGGTGCAGAAGTGTGGAGTGATTGGCAGAGCTTCCAGCGCAGAGGTGGGCGGCGGCCCTTTCTTATACACATGGTTTCTTAATGGGAGCCAATGAGAGAGGCATGAACGATTGACTGAGGTTCAGTTCAGATGTTTTCATATTTTTCTCTAGCTGTCAAATGTGAATATACTCAATGTAAGTCTCTAGTATAGCGAATACCTTTAATGCCATATGTAGGGTCTGAATTATACGACTGTTTGGAAATGAAGGAGGCATCCTACTTAGGAGTTCCCTAAAACAATGTAAGATAACAAGGTACTTCTAGGATGGTGGATAGCCCTCCACCATGATATTCATTTAAGCTACCTGTCATTTGTAGATTTACTAACAGCTAGGTGGCTAGGGCAGCTAACAAATGAAAACAGAAACATGTACGACTTCTAATTTGCAAACTGTATAATCCATACTCTAACTCCACAATCAGACCAATGACTGGATTTCGAGACAGAGGGTATAGTGATAATTAGTGGTACAGTTTTGAATACCTCCTCAACTCTGTCTAATTAGCAGTGTACCTAGATTGAGCAGTCAAAGCAGTTGAAATGGTTGAGGCAGCAAGCGACAGGTGGCGTGGCCCCTCAGGGGGGAGAACGGGGGCCTCTTGGGCCTCGTGAGCCACAGGGTCGGCTTGAGAAACAGCCTGTGGCTCAGGGGGTGACCCAAAGCTGCAGAAGACAGAGTTATAAAAGAGTTATGAAAGCCAGTGGATCAGTGACTGATGAGGAAAGCACCTGTGGGGTCTGCAAATGCAAAGTTTATTACAGCTTCTAGCTGACACACATGAAAACCAAAAATATCCCATGATAACCAATACAACACTGGCAGCTTAGGTATGAAATGTTACGCAACAGTCTAAATGATTTATCCTTCAGCTTGATGATGAATTTATAAACCCCAGTTGACAAAACAACAACAAAAAACACATTTAGGTAGCAATAATGATACAGCAATAATGAGACATGGAAGCAGCAATGGCTGATGTAATTTCTGTTAAGATCAAGCTGAACATGTTAAGAGCTATAAATCATCATTTAGGATTGATTTCCAATTGGAAATGACAAATAGAGCGGTTCTATCAGTGCAATTTAATTCACAAGCATCTCATTGGACCCGTTTCTCTTTTTACACAAATATTTAAACTCTGTTTAAAATAGCACATTTTTCCAATTAAAAAAATGAAAGTGAAAGATTCTAGAGAATTTCTTAGATTTAGTAAGTTCCAGATTCAGGACTCAACTTATATACCTGGGAACTTTAAAAGCAAAATCCTTGGGTCTTGACCTATTGTACATGAACACTTGTGCACACGTTGAAGTTTAGCTTTCATTTAAAAATCAAACACTGTGCAAAGATTTTCTGCATCACACACTCATACCAGAGATCAAAAACGACAAACCATAGAATTGCAAAGGCAACGACATAGTATGACAGAAGCAAAAATGCAGAAGCATGCAGCATTACCTGACATGGCTAGAGCCTATAGAGGCGGGTTCGGCAGGCTGCTCAGGCACCTGATTGGATAGCTGCAGCTCAGCGGTGAGCTGACCGGGCGAAGCTGCGGAAGCGGACAGAGCGACAGCGGCCGTGCTGGTGGAGACCGCAGCATGCTGGACGGGCGTACTGCACAGGAAGTTTGGATGCATTGAAATCATACAAAATGCCAAAGTCTCACAGGCTGTCTGAATATAAACACGCAACAGCCATGCGTTCACATGCTTTCATCAGCGAGCTCATGTCTGCAATGCAGTCGTGTTAATGTCATGCGAAATTAGTGGCTGCAGTATTCCTCAGCCCTGTGCTATGATGGCAGTCAAGGACAGAAAGAGGTGGGCAAAGAAAAGGACAGGGTGAAAGAACTAAAAAGAAACCAGGAGCACTGACTAAACCATTAACAACACGGAATGCACGGAAGAGAAGTAGATAATGAGGATGTACTATAGATAAAGAAGGCGGAGTTATATGAGTTTACAGTGCTTTGCTGAGAATTATTGGTACCCTCTGAAAATAAACCTGCATGCTTCATAAACTATTCAATGTATCCAGTGGAACTGCACTGATTGATTGATTGATTGATTATCTTTTATATTCAAAGCTCCTTAAATCAGACAAAATCATGTGAGTAGGTAATTATAAAAAAAAATAAACCAAATACATAATAATAAATAAACTAAAATCATGAGTTTTCATACTTATATACATATCCAACTTAATTTTTAAGTTTTTCATGTGTAGAACTAACAGTGGACCAACATTATTACAAATTGGTACTACAAGGTGATACATTCTAGACTTTTCCATCTTGTTTATTGATTAATTTATCAGTTCTATAATATAGTCAATTTTATCTTGATTAAATGTGTGGTGGCTTGGGAAAATCCATCACAAGTTGCTTGCCTGAATCCTAACTGAAATGTACAGTAGTTTGTCTGCCTGTAACCCAACTTAAACACCTCCACATTTATAACTGGGAAATTTTCACTGCTTGCTTGCTAGATAAAAAATTGTTACCCAATTCCCAAAGACATTATTTATAAATCCTGAGGAAAGTTTATATATTCTTAAATAAAAAATAAAATTATATGAATTATAAAAACATTATGAATTATATTATATTATATTACACACCACATGTATTGCCATTTACACATCACTTTATTACCCTGAGTAGTAACCCAGCCATTTCTGAGAGGCTACATATGATTAATTACATTTTTGCTGTAGTGAAATGGACATCTGTGGACACAATCCGAATGCAATGCTCCTGCACTAAATACAATGTTCACTTGGTGTAACTAGATATAAAATCACAGAACATCAATTGTTGTCATGACACCTGTAAAAAGAAAGTGTTTAGAAATATGTAGTGGAAAATGACAACATTTCACCATGTGAAGGATTTTCCCAGGTTGCCATATATAAATAAATATGTAAAACTCCAAATTCCCCTTGTGCCGCTTGGGCAGCTCTGGCCCCTCAGTGCATGGCTCAACAAGACCTCTGGAGGAGTGTGCTGTCGAGTCTGGCACTGGTACCTCAGCAGTGGATCTTTTGGGTGCTGTAGGTTGCTACAGATCTAGCTTGTTTTTCCAGCACACACCACTGATGCTCAGTCAGTTTGAGATCTGGAGTTTGGAGTCCGGATCAATAATCTTGAAGTCTTTGCCTGCTTAGCCCCTATAAGCGACAGGCTGTTATGTGCTGTGTCTTCTGATACCTTTCAATCATGACCAACAATTACTTTTTTAGCAGTTTGTTTTCTTTAGTCTATTCTTATTGTAATACTTTCTGTGAAAGTGGACTAGACAGACTGGCCTTTGGTTAGTATGAACATAATACAGTTCCATAATAAAACACACATATGAGAAATGTTTTAGAGAAAACTCTTCCCACCATGTACATCTCCAGAGCAGTGTAACAGCGTCCTTCCTACACATACCCTACAATCAATAAAGTCTATACTGTATTGGTTCAATTTAAAAATTCACTATTTTTGTGATATAGCAAATTTATTATAACATTAGATGAAGCATGCTCTTCTTTATTCCTCTTTGTCATGGGTGCCAATAATTCAAAAGCATTGTACCTATCTCTATTTCCCTCGGAACTGAACAGCTACAGTTTTTTTTTTACAGAGACACTGCAATATTTCAAAGCTGTTCATCACAGCTGGGCAAGAGTGCACTAAAATAAAATCGCAATATGGACCGTTTTACATCAGCTCAATACAACAGTACATCTAAACAATTGAAGTGAAAATATGGATCTACATACTATATAATTTAAATACTCTAGTTATTATAGTCAAAATATTACTTTTACAGATTCATTTGGTTTGGAACATGCAAAACAGAAATGAAAAGTAAGTGAATGGATGTTTGGGTAAAAAAAATTTTTAAGTCAGGTGATGTGAGTGCAACCAAGGAAGAAAATCATATTTACGATCACAAGTGGATTAAATAAAAAATCTTAAAATATTATAAACCGAGCAGGTCAGGTGGACTACAAACCAAATTTTAGTTTCTAAAACAATCTACTTTCAGTATTAAATCTGTTGGTTGATTAATACACAGTATATTTTTTAAGGGATGATGCTGAGGCAGAGGAGTGAAGATAAACAGCAGACATTTAGCAGCAGCAGCCTGGTGGTGGACTGATGGCTGACATCTCTTACTCACAACCATTCTCTCCAAATTCTCTCCTACTACCCTTCCTTCCTCTTAAACCCAGATTAAATATAAACCTCATGAACGTTACATGATTCCTACATTTGGTGTCATGAGAAGGGCTAAAAAACAGATTGAGAGCAGATTGGAGATGATGGTTTCTGTTCCTAACAAATAACTTTCTGTGGTGAACTTGTCAGATTATTCATTGCTTTAAGTGTTCTAGATGACTAGATGTGTAGGATGAGTGTGTAAGCTCTGAGTGTACTAGGTGTATTGAGTAGGTGTGTATGTAGGCTGTGTGTTATCAGTAGTGGAGTGGAGGCAGACTGATAGTAGGAAAGAGGTGAGAAGCTTGAACAAAAGAAAACAAGGACTATTTCTAGTTCGGCACAAACTCAAGCTGCGGCCTGATACTACTGTTATTGCACAAACATAGACAAATATCCAAATACTGTATAGAATGCATGAGACAGAGCAAGCCATACAACATGAAAGACACACAGTATATAGGGATGTCAGGGGATGTAACGATACACATCAAAAACAAAAATGTATATGATACAAGGTGGCATGGTGGCATAGTGGTTAGTTCTGTGGCCTCGCAAGTCCAGGGTCGAGGGGTTTGATTTCTGCCTCGGGTCTGTGTGCATGGAGTTTGCATGTTCTCCCCGTGCCTGGTGGGTTACTTCCGGGTACTCCGGTTTCCTCCCACAGTTCAGACATACAGATTAGGCCAACTGGTGTTTCCAAATTGCCCATAGTTTGTGAGTGTGTGGGTGCCCTGTGATGGATTGGCACTCTGCAAGTGCAAGAACTAAAACTTAACAATAAAAATGTTTGATCCTTTTAGTCTCATCATCATTAAGCAAAACACAAGCCGTGCCTTAGCATGTAAAAACTGAGACATGGCGTATATAGTTGCCAGGTCTCATCAATATGTCTTAACATATGCCTTGAACATGCTGTGGAAGACACATAGCTCTTTATTTTCCCGCCTCTAAAACATCTTCTGATGCAACATACAGAGGAAGGCATAACGTTGAAATGTCTGTTACACCTCACGTAATGGAATCAGTGTTTTATGATGGACAGTCTACGTTAGAATGCTGTCAGTTGAATTTATTGTTTAATATGGATTTGTATCAAATTAGAGCCTTGTATCGAATTATATGGGACATGGTATCCTTACAGCCCTGAGAATGTGTGTGAGAGAGAGAGAGATCTGCTAAATATGGGAAGAATTATAATTTTAATAAAACAAGCCTCGGAACCTAAGACTTCGTATGAATCAATCCTTTTTTGGGGGAAAAAGTTTGTAATCAACAAACATGAAATGACAGGGCACTAATTGCAAATCGCGTCTTTATAATCCTTTAGCTGTACTTCTATAGACATGTTACAAATCACAAACTGCACTTAGAAATGCACATTGAAACTGCTATTACTTTTACTTCAGGTACATTTACATATAGTACCTACATGTGCAGTGAATCTAATCTAATCTAATCTAATTTCAGTCTTTAACAAAATGAATGTTATTTTAAGCAATACAGCACCACCTGCTGACCAATTTTTAAAGGCTCATATGCAGACGGGTTCTCAGAGAGATCGGTATTGCTCTAGTAACAGTTTCGGTACCACTTCATTCCTCTTGAATAAACTAATGAGACATCACTACTTGTGGTATTACTGTCATAAAACAGTGGGCAATGGTACTCCAGCAGAATTTAATTCAGACAGACAAACCTCAACCTCTATCTGTCTGGTAAGCCGTTAAGGCCTCCGTAAGTGTCCTTACAGGCAGATTATGTGTAAACTAATCACTAAAATAACAACTAAAATATATCAGACCTAGTATAACACTATAAATCACAAACTGCAGCAACACAAACACAAATATCCAAAATCTTTGTCATTTGCAACAGCTTCAAAATGAATAATGAATTTATAGTGAATGTAGATTTGGGTTATAACCGTGAAGGGTATATTCATGCTGAATAAAGCAGACATAGTAAGAGACAGGTCAAAGACTAACAATTAGAAAGAAATGACGAGGTGTGAGTCTGGACAGATATTTACTGGAATGTTAGTTCATGAAGGGCTACAGACAAAGTATAATAATAATAACAATAATAATAATAATAATAAAAGAATAAAAAAAACAATATTTTGTTTTTGTTTATAATTATAAACATAATAATTATGCTTCTGGTATTAAGGTACTGTAGAACTGTGGTGAATACAATAATCGGCAGCATTACTTGAGAAATTAATAAAAAAATAAGAACTGTATGATGAAAAAATGTAAATAAAAAACCTAATACTGCATCAGTATTTTACAAGGGGCGTTCAAGTCATCCCTGGCTTATTCTCTTGAATGAATATGCAAACATTTTAAAGAAGGCCTTATGTCCGTGAATGATGATCCCTTGCACTGCAGTTGGTCTCGTGGAAATTTAGCGAGTGAAATGCCTGATCCTTGAAAATAGACAGATAACTTGACGCTGACTTGTGGAAGACACGCATCTGTCTGTGGGAACTGTAGACTCACCATTCACCAACACCACTTGCACATTACAGGCAATTAGCCGGGAGTTATTGCTACATCCCATGTACAGTCCTGACCACGCTCTAAACCATTTCCACATGTCATTAAAGGGGTTCCTGGAAGGCCAGGGTTTCAGCCATAGAACTGGCTGACTGATCATGGTTCCAGCATACTGAGAAGACATTCTACCTTGATGGTACCCAACACAAAAGAAATGCTGGGATAAGTGCATTAATGTAGCGGAGGATTATATGAAGACAAAAGAGGAGTTTTAAATACCAGAACTGTATTGTTATTCTGCATTAAAAGTTCTGGTTTGACTCGAACACCCCTTGTGTTTTCACTTTTAATTTATTTTATACTAACTAGTTTAAATGTACTGAGATTAAACTAATATGAGGCTGTAAGGCTGACGAATGAGCATGTAGAAAGAATTTAGCTGGTTAATAAAAGTACAGTAACCAGCGATGGGAAAATCCTACAACTGTGAAACACTGTGTGATATCTACACAATGTTAGAGAGAGTAAATAAGTTAAAGTTGGCACTGACAGATGTACATGGTAATTGTCTCTTACACCCCCATTCAACTCAGACGAGTTTACTATGGGTGAATCTACACGCAAGCAAATCCGTTACGACTCCTGGAGAGCTCGGTCGAGGACGGTAACGGCTCTTTATACCCTCGTTTGCGCACGGTGCGTCAGGAGAAATATTTGGAACATGTTCAAAAATGTGAGCAGGCGCCTCTGGATGACATACTCCGGTAACGGTTATTAAGCGCTGTTTATCGCGTCGTTATTGATATTTAAGCAGCAAATAAAAACTGGTACTGTACCAGAAACGGCTTACTAACAGATGGCTGCGTTCCATTCCGTAATGTACTACAAAGGGTGTTCCCTACGCCCTGCTTCCGGTGCAGGGAATGACGGTTAAGGGAACTTCTCTCGACAAAATTCCACCATTTGAAACACCCTGCAAAGTCACCAGCGCAGACGTCACTTCCTCCGTTCGTTACCCTGGTAACAGCAGTACCTCGGATACTTGTTGCTAATGTTTTGGAAATTTCACGCCACAAAAAAATAACTGTTTAATATTTATTGAAACAAAAACTGATACAAGTATAACATATATATTATTAAAATGTATAAATCATAAAAGAAAATGTTCTTGTTTAAATTAAAATTTAAATGCCTGTGTACTGTTAATACGATATCCTCGGCAATAATGTTCATAAACATATAAATCTCTTTTCGAGCTCCATTTTTTCAAGCTCCAGCAAGGCGAAATGACTGATGGGAAATTTTTTATTCCCACTTCCGGTAAAGTGAAGACCCATTGTTCACTTGTTCCCTACACCGTTCACAGTTCCCTTTGAACTAGACATTCAAACTTCCTGCGGTTTGGAATCACACTTAACATGGCTGAACACTCTGTGCAGTGTACTTCACAGGGTACTTCATGTCGATCGGAACATAGCCAGTAAGTACCGACGTACCGAATTCACAGCGATGTAGCACAGAGCCGACGCGCGCCCAGTGACGTCATCGCGTCTGCAGCCGATTGGACAGTGAAATGGAGATGAACCAATGAAATTGTTAATGAGGCGTTTGCGTCGCCGTACGGACCAAACAAAGGCAGCCGAATGGCACCGAACAAATGGCACCGAATAGAAGGCGGCCAACTCGCCATTGCCGCTCATTTCGTTGCCGTCATCACCTACTATTAACATTGTTGAGAATGCCAAAGAAAAAAGCTTCCAAGAAGTCTGGAAAGAGGAATTTCCCTTCCCCCTCTCAACCACGCAGTGCTGCAGCCACTGAGAGTGAGAGTCTCTCCGAGGTGATTCCTGATACGCAGGCGCCTCCCACTGGTCAGATGGAAGCACAGCCGCGGAGGAAGAAAATGCCCAAGAGAACACACATGACTTATGAGGAAGAGGAGATGATGGTGAACTTTCTCCTCGAAAATCCATTCCTATACGACAAAAAACGCAAGCTATACCACGATAAGGCTCTGTCGGATGCCACCTGGACTCAACAGGCCACCAAGATGGGTACCACCAAAGAGCACATCAAGACCTGGTACGACTCTATGCGTACAAGGTATGGCAAAATGATGAAGGAACAGAAGAAATCAGGGACCAGTAGACATTATTACAGTGAACGTGATAATTGGATACTTGCACAGTTCAGTTTCTTGGCCCCCTTCATCGCAGACAGACGCCAACAAGCTCCACAATCCATGGTCAGTATTCAGGAGATGACAGCGGTTCCCCTGGCATTACCTCCACCTACTGCAACCGTGTCTAGGTTGCCAGAGGAAGAGGAGACACAGGATGGGGAGGGCTCCCAGTGTACCACTCAGCCGATCCATTCTCAGACATCTGCCGGAGAGAGCATGTATAAACTCACGGAGGCCAACGAACACCAGCTGATGACCCTCACCCGGGAGTTCCTTCAGAAAGCCACACAGCCCCAAGGAGATCCCATACGCCGTGCCTTCACAGAGTATGTGGGAACGGTCCTCAACAAGCTGCCCCAGGATCTGTACCGGCAGGTGTCTCGGAAAATTAATGACATACTTTCCAATGCCCTTGATGAACTGGACACACGTGCCGAGGGATACCAGCGGCAAGGATACCAGCAGCACCAGGTGCCTAGTCATCCACAGCCAAGCCTGGCCGTCCAACCCCAACCTCTTCCTCAGTTCCCTCCTCACTATAGCCAGCAACAGTATCAGTCCTCACAGTTCACAAGTCCACCTGCAACCCAGTTTGAACCACAGCCTTCTCAGTACCCCAGTCAGAGACTTGTAGAAAATAAATCTGTTTTGTTTGGAATAAATCTTATAAAGACTGAATAAAGTGTGTTTGCAAAGATGAAACTTATAAATTATTATTTTTTTAATAAATCTAAATAAATGTTTACTTCAATATCATATAGTGTTCTTTTATTTTGAAAGTAATAAAATACATTGGTATATTAATTAAATTAATTATACTGATATGATAAGAATTTTGATGATCATATTAAATGTAGATAGAAGTAATGACAAAATTTAAAAAGTAAAATTTCAATAAAATTTAATAATTAAACAACGATTAAAAGATTATGTACCACAGAAATGTTTTAATCTAAAATATATGTGGTTTGATTATTTCTATTATTTTCATAATAAAGTCTAATGACAAATTTACCATATAGTTTTTATTCCTAAAATATATGTAGTTGTTTATATGTTTATATGTATTCCAAACCTTGGAAAACATGAGTATTTCATAAATTTTAATATAATTATAATATTTATACATCAAGTTTAATCACAGTCTATTTACAAGAAAAGCACACTGTTTAAGTTACATCAAAATGTTATTTATATTTACAATAAGAAACATATTGTTCATCACAAAAATACAGGCCCTATCTATCCTGCTGCCAGGGTTATTGAAATAGAGTTTGAGGTACTCTCGTTGCCTCTTCGCCTCGGTGGTAGCCTGACTGGGACCTTTTGCTCTGTAGAGTTCATGCATAGGGGCGTGCCTCCTCTATTCCCGCTTGAACAAGGTTGTGATTGGCATCTTCCTGATCCAGTTCAGTGCTATGTAATACAAGATACCTGAGTATCATCAAATTATGAAGACAAATTGCTGCTTGAACCACTAACGTTGAGACCTCTGGATCTGGTTGCAGTGGTTAGAAGCACCTGCCACCTGCTGACATCTTCCTCTAGATAACCTGTAGTTGGTCACAAGCTCTGTAAGTCCACATCTACTGTAGGGCTTCATCAAATAAGTCTTCAAGGTGAAAGCATCAACACTAAGGATGAAAAAGCCATGGGCTTGTCATCATTGGTCATGGGTCTGGTGAAGTAAAGTTGATGGTACCATCCTCTATGCACTCCTTCAGCTTGCTGTCATTAAATAGCTGGGCATCTGACATACTGTATGTCCATTTCCTCCAATGTTTTCCCAAATGAATTTGTAATCTGCATCCACAAATGCCAGCATCAATGTAAAAAAAATCCTTAATAAGTTATGATACAGGCTTCCCTAGCCGTGCTGGTTTACGTATAGCCACATGCTTGCCATCAAGTAAACCCAGTGCGTGAGGGATATTTGATCTCTTCTCAAACCTCTCCTGTAGCGTCCATGATGGACTTCTAACTGAAAGCTGCATAAGTCAGGCATCTATTTTATAGGTCGGCGTCTATCCGTTAATGGGGCGGTATGAGGTCATTATCACATCTTCATCGGTAATTAGTTTGTAACAGTCGGTAGCATTGTTGTAATTTTGCTTTATGTCGGTAGCGACAGTACAGTTTCGTTATAAATTCTTTAGAACCCGGTATAACATTAACACTAACAGCACTGTATTGAAATGTTATCATGTTAATAACACTTCGTTATTGCCTTGAGTCAAAATTCGCTGTAGAGTTGTTTTCACTCCCTTACGAACTCGTTTAAATCATTAACAGCTCGATATTGGGGCACTACGCTTGAAAAATTCACCAAATACTGTAGGTACCGAACGCAACGACTTTGAAGCCGATTTCAAATCGGGAGACATCAGGAGAGGTTGGTAGCAAATTAGGCTGAGTGGAATGGGGGTATTACAAAAGAACAGATGAGGTGGATGAGTATGAAGCATGTTGTGTGTGTATATATATATATATGACTGGATGAGGGAGGGAAAGAGAAATGAAGGCCAGGAGAAAGGTCAGCCATCAAGAGACACTCTTTCAGGTGACGTTCCATGCAAGGCATGCAAGTGCGGGTGGAGGGGGGCGGGGGGCTCAGCGCAAAACAGACAAGAATGGCGAAGCAGTTAGCAGTGGCAATCAATTTAAACCAAGAACAAACAGCAGCCAACAACAACATGGCACAGCCATCAGTATTTCCCTACGCCACAACCAGACAAGCAGAATTACCTTCAGATACAATTGTTGAAAGGCTTATCGACTCTTTACTCGCAAATACAGATTTCCTTCTTGAGTCTATTATCTCTTTGCTGGATGGGAGCACAGATGGCCAACGGTGCAGACATCGTATGGTTTCCATCTCCCTGATAAGTCCTCTCAGCCACAAAACAGCTCTAGAGATGTTGCTATTCCTAGGATTTAAGTCTTATCCAGGTCCTTTAATAACTTCATGATAAATCTTGGCTTTTCTCCATACACTGTACTTATGGCTGTATCTGGTCATTAAGTACCGTACTGTATCTGGCTATCGAGTGAATGATATTAGACGCTATTCCTGAAATAAACTTTGCTTAGGTAGAGTTGAGTGCAAAGGTTTGCATCTTCATTGAGTCTGTTATCTCTTTCTGTTCGAAAGAAATGTATTTAAATATATTTCTTTTAAATTCTCTTTGTGCAAAAAAAGGTGATTTCACTTAGTTATATCATATCTGGCTAAAGAATGAATGAGGTTAGGTTAATGGATGGAACAAATATGTGGCAGAACTTTTACTTTCTGAAGCCAGGGTGTCCACCTCTGCACAAAAATGGGTAATACTAGAGAACTCTCAAGTCAACTACAAATTTCTGTGGCAAATATGTGTACATGATCTACAGGAAGTAGGTTTTTAGAACAGTGCTTCTTACTAAATATTAATTGTTGTATAGCAATTTTATTGCATAAAATAATACATTATTATTATAATATTATTATCATCATTGACTGAGAGAGAATGTCATTAAGACATAATAATTAACAAAGTTAAAAATGCATTGTGGGAACGCAACAATGCAGCAGTGCTTTACTTCTTTAGTCCATCCAGCTCTCACCATCTCATCTGTCCAGTCAGCAGATAAAACTTTCATGCTAATACCGACATCAACACTACTGCGCTTATTCTGTTGTAGACAACTAACTGGTTAAGTTGAGCTTTTGTGATAACGAAGCAATACTGCATCGTATAACTGCATCACATTCCTGAGCTTCAGTTGCTGTGTCCTCTGTGTTCTCATGAAGAAGACATTGAACATTGCTGAAAACTTGTGCTTAAGAAAAGGAGATCTTACTGTTTTTTTTTTTGTTCGTTTGTTTTGTTTTTTGGGCGGCATAACAATGAGACATGAGACAACATAATTTAAGATTATGTGTAAGATTGATAAAAAAATTTCTCAGCTGTTTTTCCAACAAGCACAGCACATAACTTATGAGAATAACCTGAATTAAGCAACAAGCAACAATTTAGCACCAGAATCACTAAAGACATCACCAATGTGTCAATATAAATATTTTAAACATGATTTAGCTTGAAGGGCATAAGATTTATTCAGGAAAGGAAATCTATTATGGGTCATCATGTGAGTTTTTATTTTATTCTAAGAGTATGCAAACCTTTGCAAAACCTCAACTCTCAGAACAGCAAAAGCAGAACAGCTCACAGACTGTTTATATTCCTAAGTAAAGTAAGAAACAGACATGTCTAAGGCTTTTAATAACGCTGCCTGGCACCATTTGGTTTTTTTTATTTTTTATTTTTTTATGAACTTCTATTCAAGATCTGCAAGAAAGAACTGGAAGCTGAAGATCATATGTCTGCACTGCATGCTCTAAGCTCTCCCAATAAACATGTCTAAATAACAAATGATTCAACAAATACCAAAAAGGCCTTATAGTAAATATGTTTTCACTAAGCCAATTTCGATGTACTACATTAATCATACTATTCAAGAGACACAAAAATAAAATAAAAACACACAGACCTAATAATACCTTCAAATAGCTGCTAAGTTATTTGCTTAATATTGATCTTTTAATGAATCAATATTCCCATCAATAATCAACTTAAACTACAAAAATCATACAAGAAATTATACTTTCTCTTTAATCTATAATCCAGATCTTTTTTGCAGATTTTACGAGTTCCTATTTCAACAAGCAAATTGAATACACACAAAATGGCAAAAAAAAAAACCTATCCAATATTTTTCTATTAACATTCCAACAGCTTTTATTTGCTGATTCTTATACAGATTCAGATACAGAGACAGCATGAGAAAACATTACACAATGGCCAATACATTCAGTGAAACGTTCTACCATTCTGCCACAGCGTAGTGAGAGTATACAGTGGGAACATGAAATCTGTCCATGGGGCTGTGGTGAATGAACCAACTTTGACTTGTCTCTTACACCTTTGTCTCTCACATGCGTTGCCTGACTACTTTCCATGACATCATCTGCCTACCGCTGTCTGTCCTGAGCTCTCTACTGAGACACATTAAGGATTTGGGCTGACAGGCCATTGTGCCAGTTTTTCAATTTAGCAAAACGAGGGCCTTTAGTTCCTGTCTCAAATATGTCCCTGTGGCATGAAGAGAGGTACAGAGAAAAAGACAAAAAGGGAAAGAGAAAGAGGAGAAGGGAGAAAGGAATGAGTTAGAACCTCCACTCTAAGATCACTGTCCAAGGTCACTTGTGTGTTCAATTATACTGCACTTCCTGTAACATTCGTCCTTAAATAAAACACTGCTATCTAAGGTCATGCAGTCAAGTCCGTAAGTATTTGGACAGTAATACAATGTAAGGTGTAGCCTTTTAGCATCAATTCAAGGAGTTTAACAAAAACTGCATTAACTAATTAGAAAATTTAGCCATTTTTTCTTTCTAAAATTTGACATTTTCAATTGTTCAAAAGTAATTGGGCGAACTAACATTTTCGTCCAATTAACTAACTAACATTTTAAATAATTGGGTGTAAAAATGTTTACAGTTTTTCAGCTAATTACTGCAGTGAATTCTGGAGCCTGTGGACATTACCAATTTCTGAGTTTCCTCCCTTAAGAACCTTTGTCCTGCTTGTTTGGGGGAGTTTTTGCCTTCAGTTTGAACAAAGCATGCTCAGTTGGGTAGGCGTCAGGCCCTGTAAGAACATTCCATTTGCCTTGGGGTGCTTTTTTGGTATCTGTCTATCTACAGTATCTAGTTCATTAGCTTCTTACTTATTTTTAGCTAAATCTAATTTGGCCTTCTCCAGAGTGTTCTTGGCTTAGCTACTGTAAATGTTGTGAAGGAGAAGTATTCTGCAGTTATCCAATTTAGCTCTCTTCGCTAATACAGGTTTTGCTAGTACTTTTTTAAAGAATGTACTAAATTGTTGACTTGGCCACTTCTAAAGTTTCTATTATCTCCCTGATGGTTTTTTGTTCATCCTAATGATGTCTTCCTTCACTTGGATCGACAACCCGTTGGACCGTACATTGAGAGTTCCCACTGTCAGCCAATAAATGTAAATTCAACACTTAAAATCAATGCCAGATGATTTCTCTCCTTTTATTCTATCATAAATAACTAATTAAAAAAAAACAGACCACATCTGGCTAACAAATTGCATAACAGTCGGTTGAATTTCTTTTTGAGCCTGTGAAAATGGTGGCACTAGCCATTTTTCAAAAAATTGCTAGTAATTTCTAAACAATCACTGCAATATTGTCAATCTCCTTAAATTAATGTTAAAAGTCTATATAAGCCTACACATCTAGCACATCATGATTGCTTAATTTTAAACCCTTATATAAATATAACATTTCTTATTTATATGAATATAAAATTGTGTCTGTTTAAATACTGTATCTTGTCTGTACCTGACATTATATATCACTTTAAAATGTGCTAAATGAGTTGAAGTTCTATCTATTGAACTGTTTCTTCATATAGATTAAGGTTTTTAGCTTACGAAGAGGATTCTAGTTTGGCCTCAAAATATGCTGCAGAATTCTACCATTTTTAAAGGATTCCATACAAGGAACCATGAGACCATCTAATGCGAAGCTGTGAGAAAATGTGTGTGGGTGAAGTACAAAAAAATTAAATATGAAATTATTCAAATCATTGTAAAGTTCAGCACAGAGAGGTCAGGCTGCGTGAGTGCATGTCAGTCCTTTTTGTTTCAAATCAAGTTTTATCTCGACTAGTCAATAACATGATGTCTTTGGCCACCAGGTGCTGCTGCTATCTGCCTACCTTGCTCTTTTAAGAGCTTCCTCATCTGGGTCTTGCACTGCAGAAGAAAGAATAAAAAGAAAAGAGAGAAAAATATTAGCGGTCAGTAACCCTTCACCATGAAGACTTCATTAATTATGGTCAGCCTTTCAGTGAAAATTTCACCAACTGTATAAAAGTACTTAAAGACATAACCTTCATGCTCGGTTTCAGAATTTGAAACAGGTATAATCTTACCCAAGCGCTCTATTTAAAATTTTATTCCTAAAGCTAAAACATAACCTCATTCAGACACCTTCAAGGTTGAAAGTGAGCATTTTTCCAATGTGAAACAGTGCAGTCATTTTCTGAACCAGTGTAACGGTATTATTGCTAATTTTGTGAAATATGAAATTATTAATACCTAAAAAGTCTCAGCACTCTTTGGTGCAAAAGATATCTAAGGAGACAGAATATTAATTAAAAGGCATTGTTTATCCCAAGGATCAAATTAAATAAACACAAAATCTCATTTAAACTGCTGTCACATCTTTACCCTCTATATATCTCTATGTGTTTTGTTACACATTTAATAATAAGAGTTGATAGTTTATTGTCGTGAACAGAACATGAAGGTTAAATGGTGTGTGTGTGTGGGTCTGGAGGACACACTTACTGTATTCAGTGCCGGTGAGGTGGGCGAGGAGACGGAAGGACCTGGACTGCAGGTGGGCGGCTCTCCGTGTCCACTCAGCAGGGTCCAGCACTTCTTCTCTGGGATTCACAGCCTGATACACTGGGGAAGCACTGTCTATAACACGCTCTTTAACAGGCAGACTACTGCAACCACAGAAAGAGCCGCAACCGTAAAGCACACACTCCTCAGCGGGCATGGCTCAAGGTTTATGTGAGTGTGACTGGGTTACTACAAAAAGGTCCTTTTGTGATATTTATTAAATATTTCCCAGCTGGAACTAACAGTACAGTACAAATAGATATTAGTAGCTCTCACAGTTTTAACAAAGGGAAAGTTATTGGTTTTATCTGCTGTGCTTTTAAAATGCGTGAATTCATTTTTTTTATTTACTAAGGTACAGATGGAAAAGCGTAAGCTGACAAACGTAAGAGGAAAGGCATTGGGACATGACCGCTTTCTAAACAGCAGAAGCTTGTCTAGAGCAAACATTCAGTATACATGAATCTCTTGCCCAGAAGGATGACAGAGTAGAGCAGTGATATTGCAGTTCCCATGTTTGGTGTCGATCATATAAGTGAATGAAAGAATTAACAATCACTAGACAAAATAACCAAAGTGACCAAAGCCCATTTCAACAGACCATCCTTCACTATTCTAATGGTACTGAAGCAGAAATGTATTCACTTTATCATCAAACCCTGAATGCAACATCAGAAGCTGGTGTGTGTGGTGACTTTGCATAAGCAGCAACGTAAAATGGAGGAAGCATGTGCTAGCTCTCAGCCTCCCTGGTTGGTAGTGGAGAGATTGGTAACACAAGCAAATTGAAGGTTTAATAAATTTAAACCGACCGCATACTAGAAATCATTTGCATGACAAAACAAATGATGCCCTGAGTAATACAGTATAAAGTACCCATTCAAATTCAGTACTCATCATAAAAACTCAGACATCTAACAGGTGAAAAGAAGGGTGGCAGAAAAATGAAATGATTGCCAGGGTTTAGAGACAAGGTGTATAAACGTATTGAAGCCAGAGAGACTGCCCTGCAGGGGAATGAATAACCTAAGTGATTTACAAATACATGAATAGAACTACTTACGAAATGGGAGAGCCAGACAGAGCCTCATCGCTGGGAAAGGTCACCCAGCCGAGGCAGCAGAGGGGCATAGAGGGACAGCAGGAGGGCACAGAGAGATGGTGGAGCCATGGATGAACATGAATGAGGAGTGGCAGAGACCCATTAGAAACATAGTCATAACAATGTCCTGTCTAGCTTCCTACAGAAACATCTTCAGTATTCTCTCATCAAGTACCTAACATATACAACATATACACGCTTAAGCCAATGTTCATTGTGGTTCTTTGGACTGGTAAGGGTTCCTAAAAAAAATCCTTATAAAATGGGATCTATTTGAAATGCCATTTGATAGTGAAACCCTTTAGGTGCTACTCATTCATGACAGTGGAGTTTCACGATCAGAGACAGTTCCTCATGAGTTCTTTGAACAGTTCAGCGTTCTATTGTAAGGGTTTACATAAAGGACCTTTTTTTTCCCTCTAAGAGTATAACACTGGAGCTGTAATACATACAGTATAACATACAGTATTACAGTATTCAAACACACAAGAAACTCACAACTCAGGTGTAAAACCGATCATGCCCGTTCAACTGAAAGACATTCAAATGAACAAATGAGTGAGGAGAGATGCGTTAAAGGGACCAGTGAGATATGTTAAAGAGATATTTAGTATTTTTTCGATTCTGCCTATTAAAAAATTTAAGTACAGTTAAGTACATTACAAGAGGTCTTGTTCGTTGTAAATCCTCCTGCTCTGTACAATCTTTGATGTCTGTCAGTACAATATAAGTAATAAAAGACAAATTCCACAACTTTCATTCTGTGCAAAAATGCATTCCAAAGATGTGACTCATGAAGATTCTTCAGTTCCACTGAGCTTAAAAGTTGGTATTACGAGTTGGTATCTTTTAAATTCCATAGCCCTCGATTTAACAAACTACACAGCACATTCTCTTCATGTCCACTCTATCTATAGGGTTTAACATTCAACCAATGACTCTACACTAACATAATTTTTTAAAATCAAATTATAGAAGTTGACACGCTTACGCACATGTATTAGAAAAACAGTAATTAACACTATGAAACAACACATAGGGAATGTTCAACAAAAATGCTATGCGAATGAAAACGATTATGTATTTTTTAGCATCTAAATTTTTGGCCAAGAGTTTCAAAAAAGTTCACAAATAAGCCTAGTTCTTTACTACTTCCCACAATGCAAACTACTTGTTTGAGTAACAATTTACTTTTTGAAGGAAACCTTTTAATGAACTATTTATAATCCCATATGATAAATAAATGTATACCTTCATTCAATTTGTCTTTGAAACAAATTCCAACCATAAGCCTTTATCAAAATATCTTTAAGGTACTGAAACATATCTGTTCTGATCAACCTTTTGATTGAAAAGATGAAATTGAAAGGATTTAAAAAACTGCATAATAAAAGCTAAAAACAACAAAAACACTTAAATTATATGTAACAAACACTTGAAACATGTGACTAGAGTCGTCACATACGGCTAACGTTCCCAACTTACTGTGCTACACAAAGTCATAATAAAACCATTCAGCACTCCTCTGTACCCAAACTACACAAACGACAGGAGGAAACAGAAGTTGGAAAAAGATAATTGGCCATCTTCAGCACACTGCAGCAGCTGAACCAAGCACAGCTATTTGACCAGCACAAAGGGGAGGGTGGCTCATGCAAGCAGGAGAGAAAAGACAGGAAAAGGGCAAGGCGGTGCATTTGGGCTTACCCGGACATTTCAGCCCCTCTGGCCTGAGACTGCCCAGCGATTGCGTCCATGATGGCGTCCTGTGAGTACATGCTAATCGGAGTGTTGTACTGGGCATGGATGATGGTGGCCTTGCCTCCCGGCCCCTTCACTTCAATGGGCTTGTTGGTGGAAAGAGCTGTGTCCTTGAGGGCACTGGGGTTGAAACTGGGCACATACTCATTGCTGGTGTGGTAACGTTAGTTGGATGTGGGGAAGAGGTGAAAAACAAAGAGGAAAAAGGGATGAAGGGGAGAAAGGACGGAGAGATGTGTTGCAGTGATGGCTAGTCAGTAAGACATACAAGAAAGGGAATATACAAAAACCCTTTGCCTGAAAAAAAAAGGGCTTTAAAGGAGCAAAAGAGTAAATCTGTAAATTAAAAATCATTAGATATGTCAATGTTTTAACCAAAGATTAGAACTGGTGCACTGATGTTAAGATTGTTAATCCATTCTACAGCAATGCAAGTACAAATGTTGAAATGATCATTCCAACACATATACATTAGTTCCTTTAAATCCCAGACTTAAAAAAAAAATCCTGCACAAAAAAAACAAACTACCAATCATAAATTCTGGCCTAATTCTTGTCACAACACTGTAACAGTTCACCATCATGCTTGCCACAGCCAATGATCTCAATGTACTGTAAATTCTGAATATGACAAACATGCAGCTACAGAGATAATACAGAGATAAGCTCAGAGACAATGTCCATTTGACAGCCCTGTCATTCCTGAGCATAGCACGACACAACACAGCCACACATTGCCATATACAGTACCAGTCAAAAGTTCGGACACACAAGTTTAGATCAGTCAACAGCACCACAGATTAGAGCTGTTATGAAGGCTTTACAGAGCATAAGTAGCAAAAACATCTCAATATCAACAGTATATATAGAAAGAAATAAAAATCAGGAAAGACAATGGAATTAGAAGTTGTGTCCGAATTTTTAACTGGTAGTGTACATGAAGCGTATGCTATATGAGGCGAACAAATTCTGCGTTCTCAACTCTGCAAAACAAGATTAATTACAGATTCACAGACTCGCGTAGGCAGATTTCAACTGGCAATACACAGAATGCTGAAGTGCACAAACATCAAGGACCTAAACAAGTTCACATGCACATAAAAACACAGCACTACATCACTCAGGGGTATGGTACTAACTTGGTAGGCATGTTGGTAATAACCTATAGTTGCAAAAATAAAAAGGGGAAGAATAAAAAAACATCTTGTTACTGTAAGTGTGTCACAATCTGATGCTGTTTTTGAATTCGTTCCTTGTTCATCATCAGTTGGAGATCAGCTATTCTGTATTCATGTTTACATTTTTAATAGACAAGTTATATTTAACTATGTTATTACCCAGAGTAAACAATAAACCGAGTGTACAACCAATATACACTACTTAAACAATACAATTTACACTATACTGTATGGGCAAATTTGGAAGCACACAATTATACAGAATGTCTACAGAATTTACCTTGGAGTGGGACAACTCAAGTGACCAGCACAGAACCCTGACCTCAATCCCATTGAACACATTTGGGATGAACTAGAACAGCAGCTGCAAAACTGCTCTTCTCACCTGACCTCATTGCTCTTGTGGCTGATTGAGCATAAATATCTATAGCCATAGCCTAAACCAGGAATGGGATCTTTTTTTAAAGCACATGTGTATAAGATGGTTTCCAGGTTTTATAATTATAAACTATTAAAAATTATAAAGTAAAAAAAAATAATAACGTTGCTGGTCCCCTATGGTCATTTCAGAAGAACGATGAACAAACAGCGTTTGATTAAGGAATTAGTCAAGAAGAACATCTGGCCTACAATTGTGGTGAGATACTGTACGTTTTTATACACCTATAATCAAATAAGGAAAATTAATGAACCAAAGCTGCTAACAGGATGTAAAGGAAAACTATGAATGGTATAACCTACTTAGAAACATTATTGCCTCAAGAAGTAAACACTGACTATATAGACCTGTCAACTAATTATTTCATCCAAAAAAAACAAACAAACAAAAAAAAAAAACACCAAAACTCTAGAGGAGTTGAGCTGTGAAAGGGAAGGAAGATATATCAGTGTAGCAGCTAGACATCTGAACCTAGACAATCCGTGGCCTTTTATAGAGAGAGGTGCAACAGGTGCTCTCTCTCTCTCTCTCTCTCTCCTCTCTCTCTCTCTCTCTCTCTCACTCAGTCACACCCTCACTACACTAATCTCTTTAAAATGTAAACAGAAATGGTGGATCACAGAAAAAACTGAATCTCATTCCACAAAGAAAGAATGTTATTTATATGTTAAATAAAAATTATAGAACATAAATAATATGAAGTGTCTGTTAATGATCGAAAGTGATCATCCCACACATATTTGATGTGTGAACACCCGATTCTAGATAAAGCCCCACTTATGCTGTTGTAATAAGAGACAGGTGATGTTAAAGCATAACTAAGGAGAAAAACCCTGAGACTACCCCTTCCACTCAACCCCTGGCAAACCATATGTTCCTGGATCATGCTTTGTGCACAGGGGCATTGTAATGTTGGAATAGGATTAGACTTAGTTACAGTGGAGAGAAAATTCTAATGCTAGAGTATACAAAGACATCTGGAATAGTTGTGTTTCCAACTTTGTGGGAACAAGTTAGAGAAGGAGGAATTATGGCTATGATTGGCATGTGTCGTAAAAGTTTTGACCATGTATAATACTATATATGTTAAATGTTTTTTATGGATAAAATGATTGATAAATACAACTGATTTATAATAATAGACCTCCAAGATGATTAAACAATGAAATGCTTGTATCATCAAATAAACGAATCCACCAACCAAAATAAAACCAATTTTGTTGATTTGATGAAGCTACACAGAGATATTTGAACAAATCTTTACTTAATACATAATGACTGAAGATTCTCAAATGCGAAAGTGAATGCACGCCTTTGAAACCACTATGAAACTATGAAAATGGCCGCTGGTCACTTAGTTTGTCGTTTGTGGACATGTAAGGAGCACTGCTCTTTTCACTTGGAGGCCTGCACTGTCTAAGTTCAAAATACACTCAATATTGTGGCTGTGGATAAATATTTCTGTCCTTATCTGCAAAATTCTGCAAATCTTTTCCAGTCTAATGTAGAATGTAGAAATGTGAATTAAAATTCGTAAGCGATAAAACATGTTTAGATTAGAATTACATTAGATCTTAAGATCAGTGTTGAAAATCCTGAGATTGGACCATTAACTGGGCTTTGGTACACTTAGAGATTTCTTTCATTTTTTTTTAATTCTGATGCGGATTTTAAATCTAATTAGGTGACCCGTTGAGGTAAGTCAAACATATTAATCATCTGTGGGTAATTATAGCCTCCAATACCTGTTCAGACAAATTCACCAGTTTGAAATGTGCGCAAAAAGATTGCAAATGTTACATCTAGAGGAAATTGACTTTTACACAACACAAGCTTGTGTCAAAGCATGTGTTGGAAAGCAATCAATCTGCCTGCCAGTGTTTGTGGTGTGTATGGTGCATCACACATGATCCTGGCATGTGTGAACCCATGTGTGAATCCTGGCATGTGTGAACCCCAAGAGAGGTGATGGCCTAGACAGTATGGGAACCACTGCTGTATTGAATTACCAACTGCTTTTTACACTGCTGTCATCCTTCTGTCACACAACACATGCCTGTTAGCAGCCAGATGGGACGGATCACTTGCCTAAAGGTTTTTTTTACATTCTAATTAAGCAATATGCACATAAACATGTGTGTAAACTTGTGCATCTTGTCCAGCATCATAACCAAACAAGATATTTTTTTCTGTATTTTGCAAATGAATATCTCCACCATTCAGAGGAATTTGCTAGGCAGTACCACAATCACATCTGGCTACTGGCATGTTGTGTGTACACTAATATACCTGCTTACATACCACAGTGACTCGCCTGAGCCCAAGCTTTTAGCTCTCTCCTGAAGCATGGCCATTTCTCTCAGCGTTTCTGCTGAGTACAGTCCAACTGGGGAGTTATATTGCTGGCTCTTTTTTGTGCTAGAGGACTGGCTGAGCTCCTGTGTGTTGCAGTGGTAGGAGTTTGTTTCAGCACAGCTAGCAAGGCCACCATTGATTTGATAAGGATGACCCTTAAAGGATAAAAAGGACAGGTGAGGAGGAGACCTAGAACGTCCCAAAAGTAGGTTCCCAGGGGGCCTGCTTTTAGATCATTAAAAAAAGTATTGTGGTGACACATTGACTACCATAAGACATAAGTGACATACTAACTACTGACATCTATGATGATTATTCTTATTATTGCGGTAACATTTTTATTGTATTACTATAGATAAGACTATATTAACTGATCTAATAAACTCAAGGGTTTAACTGTAAACATTAAACTTAAACACATAACCATGTCAAAATTAATCCAGCCGCTGTACGTTTCTGTGCTTTTCCATGATTGTAATGTTCATTTGAGTCCCATAGACTCCCTTAAATTTTATTTAATTAAATCTTAATTAAAACAATTTAAAACATTAATTAAAATTTATCAAATGTATTTGGTCTGTCCCAAGCCAACATAAGTCCATTAAATTAAAATAAGCTCAATAAAAATCTAATAAATTTTGCAGTCATGTCAACACATTTAGTGTCTTTTGTAAACATCATTTTTTTAAATTTTGCATCCCATAACATGGGACTGAAAGGAAATACTTATAATACTTATTAAAAACATAAATTTAAAATGTAGTTAATTATAATGTCCATAAATCAGCTTAGATTCTTGTTCACCAAAGTGTGACGTTTTCAGTGTTTGCTAATTTCATGATAAAAACGATGATTGTTATTTATTTATTTAACACTAAAATGCAGCCATGAAGAACAAGAATACAAGACAAGATTTTTTAAATAGGTTAAAAGAATATATGGTTAAAAGTTAATAAATCTGGTAGATTCACTATTTAAATTGTTATGACCTAAAATGGCTAAATGGCACTGCAATCATTGAAGCACCGGCCTAATTTTAATCGATGGATTATGCTCAGAAAATAAATACCTTTTAAAATCCCTGGCTGTAAAAAGAGCAAGACTAGGTGAACTTTTTTCAAGTAGAAATAAAAAAATTACTTTAATATTCAAATGAACTGGTTTTCCAAATTGTCTGCACATTGTTTTGCAGCCACTGGAGGGCAATATTAGCATTAGCAGAGTTTTAACAAATGTTGACACAAACAAACATTTTTTTTTTTTGGCATTTTTAAAGTAACCTTTAAACGTCCACCAGAAAATCTCCACAAACATCATATTCTTAGCTGGAGGTGCAGGAAACTTGAGGTCTGCTGGGATTAAAAGTAGGTAAATACAAACGCTTTAAATCTGGCTAGCGTGTACCTTCTGATGAGGGATGACAGGAATTGAAGTGTCGATTCTTGGTGCAGTCATGGACACTGGGACTGGGCGCTTTGACCTACAGGAAAACATGACATTCAGAGTTTGCTCTTGAGAGGGTCCCCTAAATGTTACACATATCTGTTTTTTTTTGTTTTTTTTAATCAATCTCCAAGACATGACTGATTCTCAGTGGCAGAAAAGGATAGAGGCAGAGTTGATGAACATCTCCCTGTCCTGCAGATTTTTGTGTTTTCCCTACTAAACACTTAAATGTGCAGAGCCAGAGGTCCTCCAAGACCAGGATTGGAAATCCTTGCCCTAAATAATATAAAATTCAGGAACAATTTCAGCTACATACTCGTTCCAACAGGGTGAAAGAACTTTAATCAATCTATGCATTTTCTCATCCCAGCACGTTACCTTGTTCATAGTCTCTTAGGATGATATAAAATATTTAAAACCTTAAACCAAATTCTATAGACCACTAAATGTTTCACATTATCCACAGACCCAGTACAAAAATTTTTCAGTTGCATGCCTTTGTGTGTTCATGTAGTAAATACTACACTAAATGTATATACTATGCATGGACGCACAGAACATAATACAATAGAACCTTGCATTGCGGGTAACTTGGTCTGCGAGTGTTCCGCAAGACGAGTTAAATTTTTAAATTAATTTTAACTTTAAATTCAGCATGCGCTAAACTCACAGGCCAGGCAAGGAGAGCATTAATCAGAGAAGCAGCCAAGAGGCTGTGGTAACTCTGGCGGAACTGCAGAGATCCACAGGTCAGGTGGGATAATCTGGCCACACAACAACTAATATTCACAAATCTGGCCTTTATGGAAAAGTGTCAAGAGGAAAGCCATTGTTGAAAGAAAAACATTTGCAATTTATGACGAGCTTTTTGAACTGCAGACGGGACTTTATGTCTTTCTTCTGATTTTGTTTGATCGGGACAAGGAAATTAAGTATATTTGAATAGACAACAGAGCCAGCCAGGGGTGTAGCCGGCATTTACCTAAAGATGCATTATATGTAGACGGCAAGCTGGCAGAGGGAGTGTGAGGATCTGGACAATGTTCTGCTGTTCGAGGTGTTGTCTTGGCCTCCAAATTCTCCAGATCTGAGTCTGATAGAGCATCTGTGGGATGTGCTGGCCTTACAGGATTTAAAAATTCTGCTGCTAATGTTTTTGTCATTTCACTATTGCTATATTTAATGTATTTATTAGTTAAAACAATAAGGCTCGTCATCATAAAAGTATAATCATTATATCAGTATCAAACCTTTATTCATAGAACATGAAAGCCCAAGTTTGTTCAGGAACTTTAACGTTAACGTGAAACAATAAATGACAGAAGATGTGTGTTTGTTTTTGCAATCATGTGTCTTCTGAGACTTAAGGGAATAATTTGCCTATTAATTTGCTTATTATTTCATAATTATGACATACTATCTCATAATTATGACTTATTATCTCATAATTATAACTTACTAACTCATAACTATTACTCAATAACATAATTATGACTTAATATCTCATGGTTATGACAAAAGGTAGGATTAGGTCATCGAGACATCTTGGATTCAGACACTGAGAGATATTAATGTCATTGAATAATCTGGATGGTAATAGTAAACTTAACTAATGTACAATCATCAAGCTAAACAATAGGATAGCTGCTACATCTCCATGGGTGTACAATGAAGCACTTTCACGCAAAAGGATGCAGTAACTTTCATTTCCGATGTCATGTGCTAAAATGCTCCCATGCCACAGACTGCTCCGCCTATGACATACTAAGTCATAATTATGAGATAAGGAAAACATACTAAGTCATAATTATGAGATAGTATCTCATAATTATGAGATAATAAGTCATAAATATGATTAAGTAAGTCATAATTATGAGATCAGATGTCATAATTATAAGATATTAAGTCATAATTATGAGATCATGCCTGTGTTTTTTTTTTTTTCTTTTGTGAATGTGGAAAATCAGAAATCACCAGACTGCTTAAATGAGAACATATGCTTAGAAAAACATGTTTTTTAGCAGGTGCTATTAAACGTACACTAATAAACTACAGAAGCAGTATATGCAGAAAACTGAGAAATTGCAAATAAAAACATCATTGCCCCTCCATGATGAAACAGGATTGACCCTACCACACAATTTCTCTTACAGTGCGTCTCTGAGTGTGTCTTCTCATCATATCGATCCCATTAAACTGGAATGCCTGAGGTGTGTCTAATTGGATGCGAGAAATTAAACTATGTGACCTTTAGCTGGCAAAACACTGCACCACATCCGCTAAACACACATACACACATTTTACAATAGACCTGATAGAGAGACCTGATAGTGGTAAATCAGTTGCTTTTCCTTCTCTTCTACTAATATAGTAAATTCAGTTATTGTAGCATTTACACTTTATAGAAAATTGGGTCAGCAGCCACTTAGTCAAGAATTACAACACAAATATATGGGGAAAAAATTAAAATATGTTGCATAAATAAAGGCACAAACATTTTAATGAGGTACAGATTGACTGGTGATTTCCAAAATGAAAGATAAATAAAGATAGTGTGGATCTATGAAGGCATGTACTGTAATAAAAAATATTACAATGCAGCTTTATAGAAATTTATAGCAGATAATAAGGTGAAATCTATGGGACAGGTTTACCCTTTTTCATCTTTGTACAGCTGGTAATTACAAGGATAATTGGCAGGTTGTACTAACCGCTAAACCCTTCAAGACAGTGGCTTTAGGACAGGAATATGAAGGGCTGTTTATTGCAAGCATCTTAAAACAGTTCTTGGTTAAGCTAATTCATTCACTCGCTCATTGTTTACATATACTGCTTTATACTGTTGTACAGGGTCACAGGGGACCCGGAGTCTATACCAGGACACAAGGTAATCCACCAAGCACAGGGAGAGCATGCAAACTCCATGCACACAGACACGAGGCGGAAATCGAACCCGGAACTTGGAGGTGCAAAGCAACAGTGCTATCCACTACACCACTGTGTTGCTTGGGCTGGTTAAGCCAAATATAACAACCAGACCCCTCACTCCTAAGCTGTCTGTCTGATCACCTTTATTTCACTAGGGTTAGTTTCACTCCACTTGCAATGGCTTAAAAAAAGGGTTTTTCCGTGAGATGCACACACACACACACACACACACACACACACACAGACAAGAGACTTTGCACTTATAGTTTCTAATCTCGTCTCTGGTCCATGAGTGAGAGTTTGCTTTTTTCCTCCAGGTACTCCAGTTTGCTCCCATAGCTGAAAGACCTGTGTTGAAGGCTGACTGGCATTTTCAAATGATCTTTTGTGTTCAGTTGTGTGTGCAACTGTGGATTGTATGAGATCTTCTCCATCATACACTATACCCCTCAAAGCGTTTACTGATGATGTGAAGTCGTAGGCCATTGCAGTCAACAATTTGATATAACGACAGTTTAAAACAGTTAGATAGATAGGTATTTAATATAAGAGTATGATATATTATTAAACCTGAAAGTTTTAGTATTATGCATACCCGCGCACACACACATCACAGGTCACAGTACTGTACCTCTGCATGGTCAGGGCCAGGTTGAAATTTGCACTCTTGATCTTGTTCTGAGCATCCAGGTGAGTCATGCCATCAGTGTTGACACCGTCGATGGCTACGATGATGTCACCCTGGGTCAGGTTACCTGAAGCAGCTTTGCTCCCTGGAGTGATCTGTGTAATAACAAGGAAAAAACACTGATCAACATATTAGCATATCATTCACTAAAATCTGCTTTAAATTAGCTCCTTGATCAATCAATATTTCAAAAAGAATGTGAGAAACTTTTTCTTCTGTATAATATAACAGTATCTCACCCTACATGTCAGATTGTCAGTGACATCCACTTGAATGACTTGATGTCTTTAGAATTGTGCTTAGGCTAGATCTGTGTGGCAATGGCTAGTTGTTGTTTTTTTTCCCTCTGGGCAACAGTTAAACTCACTGGCTAAGTCTAGGGACTAATCACATGACCACATGAGAGAGACTATTCATTCTTATTGTAAATGTCATCTGTAATTGGGGCATGGAGCAGTCTCAAACTCTTAATATCTGTGTAAAGGTTAGTGTGGTGATAGTGCTGCTGATGCTGGTGAACACTTGCTGCTAATGACTCCAAACCTCTGGATAACCTCTGCAGGTGCATGGGGGTTTTGCTGAAGGATTTTATCATGTGGTACAGTCAACAGTCCATTCAACAACTTAGTTCAGATACACAGGTGATTACTGCACCTCAGTATAACACTTTCAATCTACTCCAAGTGTGCTTTTGCATATGCTGTATTCACTCTATTTGAATTTGACACTGGTGCATTTACTTCCTTGTTTTGTTTAATTTTCATCCGACCTGCATTCCAATGTGGACTGAAACCAGATCCAAGATCACTCAGGAGAATTATCCTTGAGCCTCATCAAGGGAAGCTCTGTGTGTGTAATGCCTAATAACATACCAAAAAAATAAAAGCTGTACATGGTTGCTTGGGGCATGGATCCTATTCCAGGGAACTCGAAAGGGTGAGAATTCATCGTAGGGCATAAGCACACATTCACAGGTAATTTGGGAACACCAATTAGCCAAATCTGCATGTCTTTGGACTGTGGGAGGAAACCAGAGTACCTTGAGGAAACCCCACCAAGCACATTGAGAACATGAAGACTCCACAAATACCAACCTGAGGGGGGAATTGAAACCTTGACCCTGGAAGTGCAAGGCCAGGGTGCTACTACTACGCCAACGTGCCGCCTCAACAGAAACCAAAAACAACCTAATATGCTGCAGTATAAATGGATTGATAGAAAACAGATGCTCTCTGCTATTGGTTTGTACCTAAAAGTAGAGGCAAGCCGACACCATTTCACTTCTGTGTCACTGCTCTGTTTTTAAGCTGATTTAGTCAAACTAACAGAGTGACGAAAAAAAAAGCAACATGTCACAACAAAGGCTTTGAAAGTGGGATTAGCAGCACTGGCTCACACTTTAACTCTGCGCTCAGCTCATTCCAGTTGATTCCTGACTGAATGGGTGGCTGATACCCCTGTTGAAATCTCCTGTTCCCTCACAAACACACAAAAAAGACCTGTTCTATGTGCCAAAGAAAACAGAAAGGGGAGAAAGTAGGCCACAGAGAAAAAAAAAGAAAAAGAGAGGAAATACATACAAATAGGAAGATAAAGGTTGGAGGTTAAAGTGTGATGCAAACCACTTTTGATATTTTCAACTGCATTATTGACGCCTCTCACTGAGACTGGAAAGTGCAAATAAAGGAGATAAGCTACTGGTTATGTTAGTCCATTGTGTCTACATTTCTGAATGAGTGCACATGACTGGCATTTAAATCTGATACTAATGTGCTTAGTACAAATTAATGCTTTCGTGTTTAGAAATATGAAAGAAATTATACAGTATGTTAGGACAAATGTGCCTCATTTCAATCAGTAAGAGATTTAGAAGTATATTTATACTTTTTAATGATAAATATCATAGATGTACAATTGCGCAGTTATCTCACCGCTTGTTTTTCTTCCCAGGATGCCTTTTTTTTTTTTATTTCACCCAGTGAAGCTACTAAATCCAGTCTTTCCTGTGTCCACCAATGACACACCTACATATAGTTTCCAATTTTAAATAAAGGTAGACATAATGTCCAGCTAACAATTATAGAAAATGTTCTGAACAAGCTTTCATATTCACCACAGACAGGATGGAGCAGGGTAGTTTGCTTGAGTTTTATATACATATATATAGAACTCTCCAATAGTGCTGAGCTGACCTTCAACAGTGTACTAAAAACAACCATGCCTGTCAGCACACTCAGCCACTGGCTCTCAGAGCACAGGCCAAGCCAGGAGAGGCTGTTGAGATTTATTTATTTTTTAAAGCATATTGGAGGTTCCTGATATTTGATCAACAACAATAACAAGACTTAAGAGTAACCGGCTCAAGCCCCATATACGTGTCACTTAATGTCCATCATGTGCATCAGTGTAGAAACCTGTTGTTTTTAACATGGACATTATGTAACTGGAACAAATGGGTAAAGAATTTGATTCATTAGTTTGTGGGTAAAAAAAAAAGGTGGATGAATGAGGGCAGACTTGTGATCAAAGCATTCCTTTGGCTCCCGTCTAATTACAAGCTTTATTGCACAGCTCCACCAGCCATCCATCTATCACATCAAGTTTTTGGGCACTTGTTTTGAACACTGCAGGTTCTCTGCAGTTTTGTTTAGATAGATTACCCAAATATCAAGTAAATCACCAATTCCTCATCCTTCCACTGTTTATTCTCACTGCTAGTCCTGTCATCCATCACATATCATTCACACACACCCTAGACTTCAGAAAACACCAGATCTCCCTGCATGTATGTTTGCATGCATAAAACCTGATCTTCATCTCTTTTTGGAAACCAAAGATCAGTCCAATAAATGTCATGTGTATAACTGTTACAGTTTAATACCTGTTTAAAATATCGTAATGCTCAGAAGCTGGCGGAATGGTATGCGGTATGATTAAAAAAATACTTTAGAACCTTAGAACCGTTGGGTCATACATGCCAGTGTGTCACCTACCACACACTCACTTGTAATTTTATCTTTGTGAGGTATTTCGAGTGACGTATGTGTTACTGTAAATAAATATTCCTACATACTACTAAATGCTAAATACTATTAACCCCATCCTTAACCTTGGTCATTTAAAATTCACATTTTGCTTATTTGTTTCCTACCTACTAATCATGTTTCCTAGTAAACTGTATGGCAGAGAACAGATAGCAAAGCATTGCAGATGTAATAAATCAGAAAGTGTGTATGCGATATTTGATATTTCAGTCTACTACCTGATGACAGGAGACATTTCTAATGCCACTGTCCTATTGGATCAAATGTCACAGGGCTCTGATAAATATACAGAAATAATAAGCGTACAGTTTACTAAGCTGAATCAGGTTTTGAATCCACACTACTTTATATGTCCGTTAATGATCATTAATGACCAGACACTAGACAGACTAGAATCCTGTCTAATATCACTGCGTTACAATGACAGTACAATTACAGGAACCATTTACAGCATTGTTATGTGAGACCTCTCCAGCAGGCTATACGTTTTTGAGAAATTGCACTGAAATATTTTACTCCTGAGTGGCGCAGTTGTAAATTGCAATAGCGAGTTCAATTCCCGGGTGATGCTGTTACTTCTCGCAGCCGGAGGCCTAGAGAGAGCTGATTGGCCGAGCTCTCTCAGAGGGGAGGGAAGAGAGAAATACGTGATTGTCTTCGGCCCTCCCGACTGAATGGTAGTAGTAGCTAAATGTGGGAGCGCCCCTAGTGACGGGGAGGAATTAGACGCGACTAAATTAGTGAGAAAATCAGGGGGGGAAAAAAAAACAATGTTAGGAGTTTGCCCTATAAATAAACCCAAACTCTACAATCTGTTATATTTTTACCCGAACATAAAATCAGATTATAAACCCCAAAATCCAGTTTAAGAAATGACACATCAGATGATTAATCTTTTTAAATGATTGCATTGTCACATGTTCTATTCCAGACATCGGGCACTGTCAATCAATACAGGTGTGTTTACAAACTAAATAGTCCCACCAGATTTACAAGTCTCAGTAGGACCAAGTACAATTCCAGAATGCAGTTAATTTACACTACACATTTTGTGAAGCCCCTTCTTAAAAAATTGCCACAATGATGACTAATGATGGTGAACGAGTGCTTCTTGCTACCACATGGGAACACTGACTCTTCCTGCTTTTATAAGGTGCCATTACTTTTGCCCTATTAAGGGCTATTTGTCTTCCTTTATAGATTTGTTTAAAGTCATTAAACTGCAGTAAATTATTTTATACAGTTGAAAGAAATGGGAAATATAGTGTATAGTAGTGTATATGTGATAAATAAAGTCTTAATGCTGAACAACTTATGAAAAGGTTTTCTTCATACTCAGCTTGATAAATGAGGCCCAGCATCTTGGTATCTCATAGTCTTTCTCATTTTCATCCTGAATGCCTCCTGAATGAGACTGCTGTATACTGATCCCATCTGGCCTCCTTTAGTAGGTTTTTAACTTCATACAGTAGTATTTATATCTGTCATCTGCTGCCTTCGATTATAAGAGCTGCAATCTAATGCTTCCTAAGAGCCATCTGTTTCGCCCTTGGTCACAAAACAGTCTTATTTCCAGAGCCAGGCCCTTATAAATGCCAATTAATAAAGATTTAAGTTAATTAGAAGAAGTAGTATGAAAAAGACTAAAGTAATGGTTTGAATAAGCAGTTCTGGATGGGCAAAAAAGTTACTTTCTAAGTGTGTATGTTATTTTAATTAAACAAAAATAAGTATTGATATTTAATTAAGTACCACTTGAGAGAATGTCATAGTGGCCAATAATACTCAATATTTCTCTTGCTCCACACTCATACAAAAAAGTGACAACAGAAAACATATAATTAATTTTAGCTGAACCATAAAGTTTGTTTATAGCTTATAGAAAAGAAATTGCTGTGTCTGAAACAGAAAACACTTTATTATATATTACACTGCATATTGTCATGTCCAACCACATATTGGGGAATATTTCGTGCACTAATCTTACAATTCTTAGGATTAGTATTTAAATGTTTTGCCTCAGTGGATGCAGAATATCCTAACCTCATTATGTAATTAGTAGGAAACTGAACGCAGTGTGGTATTTTGAACATTGGCAACGTGGTCAGAGCACAATAAGAATTTAAAAAACATCCAGAAAGTCATCATAACTCAACAACCCTGAGAAGCGGTGCATGAAAACCCAGAGTATAGTTCATTTTAATTCTATCCTACAGCATGGTAATTAAAAATATCCCAAAGAACACAAAGACAATTGTGCAAACACAGAAACCTCTGTGTGTCACTATAACACCTGGCAGTGAGCAATAGTACCTCTACAACCCCAAGTGTGTAACTGAAACTGCCATTATTTAGGGGTATTTTTAGCAGAATGCCACCGAGCCCCTTTGCACAGAGTGAAGTTTTGCATCTCAGCTGTCACTGCATTGACTGACTAGGCCTTCTGCTGCTAGGCCTTTACTGCAGGGGGAAAGCCTTCACATCTGACTCACACATCCAAATTTAACCACCACACTCTAGCCAAATACTGTCCAAACCAGAGGAATCTGCCTAAAACAAGACAATCCGACTATGTTTACTATAAAACCAGATTACTGTACCCACATACAAACGTATCATGGCTACGGCATTGTGTTTCCACAAAGCAAAACTGGCACAGTTTTTTTTTTTCATTGACGGGCCACAAAGGGGGATTAACGTCAGAGGACTGATGTTAACCAGGAAAATGAGTGGACACATATTGTTCCTGACTACAAGGCATGTGAAAAGTGGTGACAGAATGGGAGAGGATCAGCGTCATGGAGATTGTATCCAACTGCTACTGTAAGCCCTCTTTATCCCTTTGCACATGTTTTTTTTTTTTTTTTCAGGAGCCTTTAAAGCTAGAATGACAATTGAGTCATGAACTGTTCCTCACTGGAGAGCTAAGAATAGAAGAGACTAGAACTTTAACTGAAAAAAAAAAAACATGTCACTAGGCACATACACAAACAAAAAAGTGTCCCTCCATATAAAGAAGAAAAAAAAGTAACACTAAGTGCAGAGACCCTAAAAGACCTGCATATGTACTACAGTAATTTATACCACATGATGATGTGTATATGAGAGTAACTTTGTAAATAGTTACTAATTTAAGGTTTAAGGTTTATAATTTTAATATTTAATAAAAGTGTTTCATTCTACAATGGATGATCCATGTAAATGATTAACACATGAAAAGTTTCCCGGGAGAAGATGTTTAGCATTCTTTGAGGTATGGGAAGCTCTAATGAAGTTTCCTTACTTTTAATTGAAATTCTTCATGTTTTTAGGAATTCAAAACAGAGCTCTTGGCAAATTCCAAGTAAACAAGTCAAGTGTCTGAATTCCACAAGAAACAAAACCGCTAAGTTGCAAAAAGAAAGGTAAATATACATTTTAAAAGTGGACAAAAAGGTGAATGAGGTGAATAAAACTCTTTGGGCACTCAACACATCACCCTAGTTAGTGATTATTGTCCTATATCATCATGGCCGTTATATTTTATCCTTACTAATAATTTCACCTGCTGCCCATAAGGTACTTTTGCGAATCACACTTCGAGCAATAATAAACTTGGAGAACACCAACCTGTTACACTGAAATGCCATTTGTGTCACCGTCTTGAGATGATCCTTCTTTGCATAATGGTATCATATACAATGAATGGCTCTAAACTATCAAGGTCCCAAAGCATCCAATAGAAATGGTCATTAATACAATCTTACATTATAAGTCAGCCTGGTATAATAGCACTACACTGAAAGTTGACTGAAATTAAATAAATCACATACACAAAACCCACACTGAATTCAGAGCATCCTGAGCATCTTGCATAAAGACAATTATGTTGTTCCTCTTATTTTTAGAGTAAATAAAAAAACAAACACTTTCATTCATTCATTCATTCATTCATTCATTCATTCATTCAGGCCATACATTCTGTATGAACAGCATAGTGTGAACAGCACTTGGTCTCAGTGTGAGTGGATTTTAAACAATCAGCGAATATGAACTGGACTCGAGTTACTTGATTCTGGACTTTCTTACCCGGGAGATGGTGAGGGGCATGTTGAAGTCCTTGCCTCCTTGCAAGCGGAAGCCCCATGGTGCAGGTCCGGCAAGTGTCACGGTATAAGTGCTCATGGTTAAAAAAAAAAAGCCTTATTATTTTGTTTGTATGTCTTCCTCCAAACGGTTGGGGAAAAATGGAGGTGAAGATCAGGAAGGTGCTACGTAGCCTCTGAAAAAAGACACATTAAAAATAAAGATGAGACGGGGAAAAATCAGTAAAGCAAAACCTTTTCTTCTTTGATAAATAAAAAATGCAAAAATCAATAGTACAACAAACAATACAGGCTGAAGCAAAAGTCTAACTAATACAAAGGAATGAGTGCAAGAGATAGAAAAGTGTCAAGAACTAGAGGAAGAGGGTTCTTGCCTGCTCAGATGAGCTGGACTGACAGCCTAAGAATAGGCGCCTCTCTGAAGAAACCGATAGTGCAGAGGCATTGGTGTGGTGGGGTGGGGGGGAGGGGGGCCTTATATGGTGTGTAAGGGGACACCCAGAATGCTAAGCCTCCAATGATTCACAGGGCTAATATAGTCCCCTCTTAGTCCAAAAGAGATTTCTAGACCCCACTGCTAGAACCCACCAAACCAAAGAGGTCCACAAAGTAAAAAAGTTACTACAAACTTAACAGATCATAACTGAACAGGAATTGACGCAGCTTGCAAAGGTCTTGTACAGTAAGTAGGATATTGTGACCCTGCAACAGATACTTCAACCATATTGACTGTTTTGTCAATATAACATTCCTGAGTCTGGACCTGACCAACTGAAGCAACCCCAGATCATAACACTGCCTCCAGAGTCTTGTACAGTGTATGATGGGTGCATCACTTCATGTGCTTGCCCCTTCTTGCCCTCATTCTCACTGATGCTAAACTTACACTTAACTTAATAATAGCTTAAAATAGCTTTTAGAATTCAATGGCTTGGTATTTTTTTTTTTTTTTTAACTACAAAGAGTTAAGAATTTTACATGATGAACCACAACTGTGCGATAAACTTAAAAGTTATGACATTTAATATTTTCAATAATACCATTATTTACTAAAAATTCACTCTTAGTGAAATGTTCCTTGGAATTTCATTGTTTTCTACATTAATTTGTCATAAAATGTGATCTGATCTGCATCTGACTTGAGTCATGAAAGATCAGATTTCTTTTGTGCTATTCTTTTAAGCACATTATATTTGTCAATACAGTTGACTTAGATGAAGATCAGAATATATATATATATATATATATATATATATATATATATATATATATATATATATATATATATAACACTGTATTGTACAGCTCTAAATTAAACATGTATTAAACAAATATTTGAGTGGGCATGAGGAAATCTTCTTGGAAGTGATTTACAAGAAATATTTGCACGAATTGTGTTAAAAGAGTTAAAATATGAGTTTTTTTTTTTTTGTAAAAAAAATGAGTAAATGAGTTTGTTTTTTAGTCAATTGAGATTTTTTTTTTGAAAAAGCTTAGCAAAAATGAATTCTGGTTATATTTGCATTTTTCATAATTTCTAATATTAGTGTTCATGTGCAGTGAATATCTAATAAGCAAACAATCATTTAACAAACTGGTCAATTTTTACATACCATAGAAAGGTCATAAAAGAAAGAAAAAATACCTGGTGACTTATCTCCACCTCTTATAACAAATTCATACTTACAGTACTGTGTTACAGTCTTGAGCCGTTCCTTATTTCTTCAAATTAATGTAAATTAAATTATGCATATTAAATTAAAGAAACTACTGTTGCAGAGGTGCAAAGGTACATAGGTGTTTAGAGATACAAGTTCAGTAAGACCTCAGCAGCAACCTCATTTCCCGTCCCTTCTGTTCTAACCAATCAGCATTCAGCATCACCAGTATACTAATCACTGGCCTGATCCTTTGTCATCATCTGCACATGTTTCTCACTGGTTCATGCCTTAAGTTAGATGGCGTTTTATGCTTGATTGATTCATAGGTCACTTAACAAACAAAAACATTCCTCTGAAACTGGTCAGGTACAGGGACTGGACTGAAAATAAGAGCTAAAAACTTGCCAAATATGAGAGCAAAAACTCCTTCAGGAAGAACTATTCCTCAAGACTACATTAAAAATACAAGAATGTTGACTCTTTTAAAGCAAAAAAAAGAAGAAATGAAATGTGGGTCAAGACTTTTGCACAGAATTGTATATGACAGACAATATCCTCAGAACTTTGCCAGTAACTCAGCATGAAAGGGTTCTGTAAGTGTTATCAAATTTGCCTGTGCTTCCACACACCTATAGTTTATCAGGGCCTAAATAATGGACATTCGGTTACAGAAATCTGGCCCTATCTATGAACACTTCTATCCAAATTAGAGTTGCTCCTTATCTAAATCCAGTCTTCTGTCCTCCAGCACTTTAAGTACACCTATCTTAACTTTCTCACATTTTCTTAGTGTGAATATACGCTGGTATTTTTGGGGCTGTAAATCTAAATGGTACCATAACGGCAGTATTTAAACAAGTATCTTTTCCTGCCTCATTCACATGCTATAATGTATCTACAGAAAGCCCTATAAGAAAGCCTCTGAATAATGTCAGTCCTGCACTCTGCTCCTACCACACAGATAAGATGAAGCTGGTGTGCTGTCACAGGCTCAGGACATGGATATGGAGGAGCGAGATAATCGTTTCAGGCCTGCCTGACCACCCTGCCTAATTTAGGAGACCTCTATTGAGTAGCTAAATTTAGGGCTCTTTGTCAATGGAAGAATTTGAAGTAATGCTCTGTAACAATTCTGTAATCAAGTTCCTGTAATAATGCCAACTGTGTGATTATCAAGAGTCAGCTACTGGTAAAAGAACAGTAATGTTGTATATAGGAAGCTCAAACTCTGTTCATTGTGCCAAATACAGTACACAGTGAGAGACCCAATAATTGTAGGATATTTAAGTACTTTTTGATTTTTAACAAGTAGTAAGTCATGGGCACAGGGTTTTATATTCATGGCATATGGGGACGTTGAAGGACTACTTACAATGTCAAACATTAATTATAGTAAACAGTTATTCTACTAATCAATTGCTACAATATTTAAGTTTAATGTGAGGCTCGAAAGAGGTATAGTATGCTGTTTGATTTTAACATATTGTCAACCTGACTGTCATTTTAAAGTAATTCTCCATAGCATGCAGGAATATTGACAAAAAACAAGAGGAAATGGTATACTGATGAAGAAAATTAATCATGGTCAGAATGGTTAACTATAAAGCAGTCACTGTTAAATGGTTAACTATTTATAGTTAAATGGTTAACTATAAAGAGTTTCTGCTCCTCAGACTTGATTATTTTCCTATAACCAGTGTGAAATGGCGGGAATGAGGATCGGAACCTTTAAATCTGTGGCTATGGATCTCAGCAGGAAACCAATGGATTATCTACTCCAGGTAGTCATGACCTCAAGTAAAGGAGTTCAAGTATCTCAGGTTCTAGTTCACCAGTGGGTTGAAGCTGGAGCGAGAAGTTGGCCGTAGAATCGGAGTCGCGGTAGCTGCATTTGCTTTACCGCACCGTATAAAAAGAACTAAAAGGCAAAGCTCTCGATCTTCCAGTCAGTTCTACCTTCATTTCTACCATCACCTATGGGCATGAGCATTGGGTTATGACTAAAAGGACATGATTGCAGTGACAAGTGTCTGAAATCGTGTTTCTCAGGTGAGTGGCTGTCTTCTCCTTAGAGAACAGATAGGATGAGGAACTCGGACATCTGTTAGTAAAACTGCTACTCCTTTGTGTGGAAAGGAGTCAATTGAGGTGGTTCTGGCATCTGATAAGGATGTCACCAGGACTATGGAGGCTCTTGGCATGTCCATCTAGGAGGAGGCCACAGGGCAGAACGAGGACCGGATGGAGAGATTATATTTCAACGTCGGCCTGAGAACACCTCGGGATCTCCCAGTAAGAGTTGGTTGAGGTGGCCGAGGAAAGAAAATTTTGGCGTTCCCTACTTGAACTGCTACCCCCAGCTAACAGTGGATGCATGAATGGATGGACACATGCTGGAGTGTTGATAGGAATGTTTATTTTGTTTATGTTGTTTCAAAACTGGTCAGCACTCATTACATATATATTCCTTACCAGCCTTTTTCTCTCTTTTGGGCAATGTTTAAAAAAAATGCAAATTGTTACTGAGAAACTTCAAAAAGCATTGTCCTTCAACATTACACATTACCTGTTCTGAAAAACCTTATAAACCTTAATTAAAACTCTCCTTCCAGAAAGGATTCCCAGATCAGTTAAACAAATCCTACACTTTTCTGTTTTAAGAATGGATTACCATTATTATTAGATGAGATGATCCTCCAAACACATCCCTGTGAATGAGATGCTACTACAGAAGTGACAGTGTATTAGAACAAGAATAAACCTTTGATTTTGCAACAGAATTGCAATCTTAATACTCTCTCAATAGCTGGAATGCAAAAAATGTCACAGCCTTGATCGGCTGAGCTCTCTTGGTGAGAGGGTCATCATAATCTCTCCCCTTTGTTGATTAGAGCAAGGGTAGCCAAATGCATGCTTATAGGAGCTCATATTTACAGAAAAGGGCAGACAGAGAGCTGGTCTCCAGGTTTATCCAGCTGTTCTTTGATAGAAAATGGGCAGCAGTTTGGAAAAGATGTGGTGGCTGGATTCACATTTCAGAATTGAGTACATGAAAGATTTCCCGCTTCCTGCTTGTACAGTCTGCCTGTGTGTGAATAGCTTGAATCCCCAATAGGATTATACAAGAACTGTAAATTTTAAATGTAAACATATTCATTCATCCATCTTCTATACCACTTATGTAAACATATTAATTCATTAATCTTCTATACTACTTATCCTGTACAGGGTGGCGGGGGGGCTTGAGCCCATCCAACAAGACTAAAGGCATGAGGCAGAATACACCCTGGACAGGGTGCCAAGAATGTACAACACACTACAGGCAGTTTGGGAACACAAATTAGCCTAATCTGCATGTCTTTGGACCGTAGGAAGAAACTGGTGGGTTTCCGGAGGAAACCCACCAAGCACAGGGAGAACATGGAAATTCACAGGCACACAGACCTGATGCGGAATCGAACCCTCGAACTGAGTGTAGCCTGTAGCCTGGAGGGTTGGAGAAAGCTGATCATGGCCTCTGTGAGCTCATACAAGCGGAAGGAGCGGTTAGCACTGTCCTCCAAGTGTGTTACGCCACTCCCAACAGTGCAGGAGCAAGCAGTTAGAAAAGATGCAGTTGGCTGCCGTCATATGGCTCAGAGGAAACACGTGAGGAAACACGTGAGATAACACGTGCAATCTTCAGCCCTCCCTGACTGGTAGTTGTAGTCTTGATGGGGGAGTGCCCTAATGATGGGTAGGAACAAATAAATATTTTTTTTATATTTAGGAACTCCTCTAAATAATACAAACAAACGAATGAATTAATTAATTAATTTAAAATAAAAAATTAAATTTAAAATTTTGAGATGATTGTTATATATATAACTGAATAGTTTTTCTTCCCTATATCTATCAGATATAACATTCTTAAGATTTATTATTATATTAAAATAAATTTCTGTAACATCCAGGCCTTGTGTTCAAGAGAAAAGCAAATACTTAGTTTGATGAGTTAACTTCACTAAATATGTATATAAATGACAAGATAACCAACCAAAGACAAAGCAATTTGCACTAATTAAGAACGTATTTTTAGGGGGAAATTAATTAAAAGGCTAATTATGCTATAAACTCAAGACATCCAGAAATATTTAATAAATGAATCCAAATTTTACCTTTCCACGGAAGCTGTTACTTTTTATATGCATGTTTCATATGTTTGTCCTGTTTAAAATGTTTATACCAACATAGTTGATGTTAACATAACCTGTTAAACACTTTATAACACCTTAGTGTGTATATTGTTATCCAGCTGGACACAAAAAAGCCTTTTTTTAGATGACACTTTGTTAATCCAACACGCCATTTCCCCCGCTGTTGAATAACTGCATGCCAGCTACTTTAAATAAGCTGTTTAAAATTGCAGGTGAACTTAAAAAAAAAAAACCTAACACTAGTTAGCATATGCTAACGATAAACAGGTGCACGCGCATAACACCGGCCGCGTGCCTTCCAGCGCGTGCCGTAGGCAGCCTAGTGACTCAACACGTCGAGCGTTAAACTGCGCATGTCCTGTTGCATCCAAAAGTTTTATTTCAGAGACAGTCCAGGTGCAGTGTAAGTAGGTTCACCCGTTTCTAAAGTACTTGCCGTGAAGAAGTGGATGCGCGTCCCCGTCCGCCGTTACCCCTCCGTGCCCGTGCCCGCGCGCGCGCTGCCTGATCCTCTTGCAGGACTGAGATCTACGGAAGCCGCGGGAGAGGGACAGGGCATGCATGGAGGGGCATCCTCATCAACTCCAGTGCCCTGTTGGAGCCACCCTTAAATGGCTCTTGCGAGGAAGAAATATTGCCCACACAGTCTATTGTGACCTCATGCAGAGGCTGGTTTACTGTCTATGCTCGGTGTTAATTAAGCCTCCATCCATAACTGTCATAACAGGCTGAGAGGGCAAATACACGCCTGTAGTAACTTCATCAAATCAATACGATACACCCCACAGTGCATGGGCTAGTTGCCACAACCTTCCTTATCACTACTCATTAATACTTACATTTCTTTTCTTTGTTTACTTTTAGCTCAGCCATCTATCGATCCATCCATCCATCAAGGAGCATCTGTTGTCCAATTAGTGACTGTGGAGGCCAATGGTTACCATTGTACAGTATTTATTCCCATTTTTACGACTGTATTAGGACCTCTGTTCAACATGTACACACTACAAATATCTTGGGAACGCCAGTTAGCCTAATCTGCATGAACATGCAAACTCCATTCACGCAGACTCCGAGGCACAAATCGAACCTGGACCCTGGAGGTCCAAGGCGACACTGCTAAACACTAAGTCACCATTAAATGAGCATTTATTTATATTTGTTAATTATTTGTCATAATTACTGTTCTTGATGGCAGACCTGGTGGCACCAGCCACAGATTCCATCTCCTCCTAGATTCCCAAATGTTTCTAAACTATTCATACAGAGTTGTGGGAACATGGAGGCCTGTCCTTAAAGTGTCCCAGCAGACCTTGGGAACCAGGCGGGGTACACCCTGGACACCTAATTAGCCTAATCTGCATGAGGAAACCGGAGAACCCGGAGGAAACCCACCAAGCATGGGGAGTTTCCACGCACACAGACCCGAGGCAGGAATCAAGCCCTCGAGCCTGGAGGCATATGGGTCTGGGAAATCCCAAATAAACTTTATGTTTGCCAGAGGTATGAGGCAGAGTGATTGGAAAGGTAGCATGCGAAATTTAATTTTGTGAAACAACCATTTTCCTTATGTACATCGATATATACAGGATTCAGTGAAAGTTTCTATCCTTACAGCTAGTGCTAACCACTACTCCATCATGCTGCCTGTTTCCAAACTAACTGTAAGATATAATCTTACAGTTAGTAAGATTATAATCTCTTAATCAGGACCTGGCGTCTCTCCCTAGCCGAATATTTTGACATTGTCAGCTCCTCTCTGGAGGACTACCACAGGGCATGACCATGGCTTAGGATAAAGATTACTTCTGGATTGACTGATTGACACAGAGCTTTGTTCAAAATTTGAGCGGCAGCTGTTGTTGTTATATTAAAACACACTTTACAGTTTTAGTATATGATGACAAACCTGCATCACTGCCTTTGCATAGTAAATGACGGAATACCTGCATCATTGTCACATTTGGTATGGAATTCTCTCTCTCTTTCATGGTGCCTTAGAGAAGTACAGCATTGCCATGAACAATATTTTTGCTTAATATTGTTGGCTTAGTGGTTAGCACTGTCGTCTCGCACCTCCAGGTTTGCAGGTTCGGATCTTGCCTCCAGTATGTATCTGTGGAGTTTGCATGTTCTCCTGGTGGATTTCCTCCTGGTACTCTGGTTTCCTCCCACAATCCAGAATCCATGTGGTGTAGCCTGATTCCATGATGTTTCCAAATTGTGCATGGTGTATGATTGGGTACAGTATGTGTTTGCTTACATTTCTTATAAAATGCAACAAATGCAGTTATATATAAGAGATGCTTGGTATCCAAGAGTGGTATGCTTGGATGACATACTGTATTTACTTCACCAGAAAAGCTTCTGATTAGTAAGAAAACTATATATTAGGTTTAAATAAGGTGGTTTAAATGACATTATGTCACTTTCACTGTCTCCGTAAGCAAAATACTGTACATACTTAGATTGAAAATCCAACCCTGAAAGCTATTGCTGCAGTGTGTGCAGATCACACTCTATCCAGAAGAGAGCAGATCTGCACAACAATCAGTATGCATTCCTCTCAAACTGAATTTAATAAAAGATTACAGAACAAATTTTAAGACAATGGGAACTAAATGACTTTTTATTTTAGTAATAAATGAATGAAGATCAAATCAAGCCTCACAATAATGATTAATGAGAATCACATAGTCACATAAAACATTTGAAAGTGAATCAAGTAAGTACAGGTCAATTAATTTTTTTTGCTAAATGTTTAATTTTCATTCTTATTTTCAAAGATGTATTTATTAATTTTGTATTTATGTCTGAGATACAGTCCCCAGTGCCCCTCATTGACCTGACAGACACAAGATGAAATTTCAAACCATTCCCTTCATTCCATATTTACACTCCTATCCATGCACATATGTCTGCCATCAGATGATCCAGTGTCTGTCAAACGCATGTTTGGAGGTCAAACATAAAGCAAAAAATTTGACGTATTATATTGGTCTGTCAACTATATGGCTGGAATTGTTGTGGCACTCACCAAATTGTCAACCTTCAACCTTGACACTTTAACAGACTAACAAGGTAACACCGATAGTCTCTTCTAAAAAAAAAAAAAAGAATAAATAAATAAATAAATAAGGTGTGTTGAACATGTGGAACTCCAACCAAAAGCATTCCAGAAATTTTTGAAAACTGAATTTTTTTATTTAACTATTTTGGATGGCTTATGATTTTTTTTTAAACATTTTATTTACTTTCTTATGGCACATTTAAGCTGTCAGATGTTCTGCATGCCCCTTCATAATACAGTATATGACCATCTGAAATATTTACCATGACCAGAATCCTCACTAGTAGCAAGTAAGCATTATGGATTAAACATTATCAGTGACTTTGATCAGTACATGCACGTAGGCAGGGGTTAAATTGGGATTAGCTACAGTACTGTATGTGCATGAGGGCGGTCTGCTGATCTGCTTTTAACCCTTTCAATATGATAAGCTGTTTATTTAGAAAACTAGATTGGAAGCATTCTAGCTGATTTTACCCTTCAGGAAAGAACACTTTACATTACAAATGTAGCAAATGCTAAATGAAAACTATTTTTTTTAAAAACGCTTAAAAATACAACAAACAATCAACACGTGCGCTAAATAGCATGAAATACTAATAGTGTGAAATGGTTATGAAAACCCATTGACAGAAAAAGAGAAACTATTAAAATTGTGAATTCTTACAATTCAATTCAAATACATTTTATTTCTATAGCGCTTTTAACAATGGTCATTGTCGGAAAGCAGCTTTACAGAATCTAAATCTGCCTCCATCATGCTATTTATGTCTGCTACAACACAAACAAGTTTCAGTCATTGTTTGAATTATTAAGAAGGAGGAAAATACAATCATTTTTGAAGATATCTTTATATAGACGAGTATACAGTCCCTGTCCAATTTTACATTGCCCATTCTGGTGAATATATAAACATATATATTCCTAGTGACTCAGCTGTATGGATATCTAAAGGAAGGTTATTCCACCACCTACTAGTAGGTGCCAGAACAGAAAACCGTCTAGATGTGTGTCTTCCTCGATCTCTGAGACATGCTGGGACCAGCCGAGCAGTGCTGGAGGATATAGTCGTACATACATATTTATATTCATGTATAGTTGTTGTAAAATATATACTGGATCTACCAAAAGTACTCCAAAGAAGGAAAACCAATGAACTGTTGACAGGGTCATGAGCAGTCCAAGCGCAGTGAGGCATGTGAGGAGAGAAGGCTGACCTGTGTAGTCAAGATAGAAGAGCTACCGTAGATCAAATTGCTGAAAAGGGTAATGCTGGCTATGTGGGTGGTCATAATGTTTCCCAGATCAGTGTCTGTATATATAAACATCATCAGCACTCCGGATATATTAAAACTTAGTATCAGCGCTTTCTGTTCAAGGCTACCATCTCCCGAGTCACTGCTGTGCAGGTGTAACGTGTTCCATCAGTTGATTTGTAATTATTGTGCGGTCAAAAAACATTATCAGGAAAAACATTCAACATTTAACAGTGCTCATTACAGTGAGATGCTTTTTGAAGAGCTGAAGCCTTAACTTTTGACTAAACGCAGAGGACTGCTTTCCGAGGGCGATGCACGTCTGCAGACTTCTGCCCACGCTGTCGACACCTTGCAAAAACTTTGTTTTGAGATGTTAGAGCATCCCAGTCCTTATCTTCCACCATCATTAACCTGTTTTGTCCCCTTGAAAGCAGCCCTGTGAGAACGAAGAGTCACTTCTGATGAATACGTGAAAAGTATGTCAGTTTGTCTTTTCTAACAGTTTATTAAAATAAATTATACAGCCAGAGTTCAGATTCTCACCCTTGTATATACAAAAATTTTAAAGTCAAAAATTCTATTTCTGATGCCTAGTAACTCTAAATAGACGTCTCCTCTGCAGCAGAGGTAAGTTCTGCTCTTGCGTTCCTGGGATGGTCTTCATCAGAGCCAGTTTCATCATGGTGCTTGATTGGTTTTGCAAACACACTTGACAATACCTTTCTTGCAGTTTTCAACAAAACCGTTGGTGTTCTTACTTAATTACCTAATGCCATAATTGTTATTTCATACTTTTCAAAGACTGTAGAAAATTAATTGTGTCCACTCTACACAGCGGATGTTTTTTTTTTCTTCTCCCCACCATTCTGAATAAACTCTCAAGCCTGTTCTGTTGAAAAATAGGAGGAATAGGTGAGGTTTCCCGAAAGTCCTAACCATGGGAGTGCACAAGTGCATTCTTAGTACTGACCCAAGCCTCTATAAAAATTCTGTCAGGTGGTGTAAAATCCCGGGTCAGATAGACTAGGTGGATAAATTTGTTCCATATACAGAATTTTTTTTTTCCATATACAGAAAGTTTTAATCTTGTTTGCTTGCTTGTTTGCTGTGGCACGGTGGTGCAGTGTCGCCTTGCACCGCCAGGGTCCGGGTTCGATCCCCGGCCAGGCTTGATTCCCGTCTCTGTGTGCATTGAGTTTACATGTTCACCCCGTGCTTGGTGGGTTTCCTCCCACAATCCAAACATATGTAGGTTAGGCTAATTGGTGTTCCCAAATTGCCCGTAGTGTGTGAATGAGTGAGTGTATGTGTGTGTGTCTGTGCCCTGCGATGGACTGGCACCCTATCCAGGGTGTACCGTGCCATGTGCCCTAAGTCTCCTGGGATAGGCTCCAGTCCCCCCGTGACCCTGAATACAGGATTAAGCGCTATAGATGATGATGAGTGAGTAAAGTGCTTGCTTGCTTGCTTGTTTTTGATATCTGTAAATTTATGTATAGGATAAAATTCAGAAAAGCTCAAAGACAGATTTTTTTTTAATAATACATAAATAAAAACAACCACATTTATAGAACATTGATGAATCCACTTAAATTCCTGGTCGATGTGATGTTTAATACCTTTTTTCCACATATATTTTAACTAACGCTTAGAAATACACAAAACATAGTTAGACAACACTGTACAATTCGTAAACAAAATAAGGAAAGATAAATGACCTTGGACTCTGGATTATATTATTGGTTTCTTCCTTCCATACTGGTAGCCCAACATTACCAAACAAAAGTGAACACGTTTATTACTAAAACCAATATGAATATGTCAACCAACAACAACCAATAACCAATAACAGAACAGGGTACAATAAGAAAAAGTAATTTCACAGAAGACAGAAACAGCCCGGACTCAGAGGTGACCACTATTCTGGGCATCTGGATCGCAGCACCAACCATGCTTTCATTCCCTTCCTAAAAGCAACAACAGAGAACTTCATGTTGGAAAACGTTTCACGAAACATTCATGCATCATTCATCCTCAGTAAATGATTTATCCTGCTTAGAGTCCAGATTTGTAGTCTATCCTGAGAACAGTGGGTGCAAGTCTAAGATGGAACACAACACCACCAGCAGTTAGGTTCTTGACTAAACATTTAACATTAGTTTGAAACACTATATTTAAACCAAAATGTTACTACATTGAACTTCCAATGCTATAAGATAATGACATACAACCGCATCTTCTGGAAAATATGGTTATAAAATAAAGAAGTATCAGAACCTTAATTTTTTAAGTGGTGAAATACAGTATGTAGAATATGTATTACGAGTAATAAACCTGCATTGCTTCCATGCTTGGTGGGTTTCCTTCAGGTGACCTCCAGAGACATGCTGGGTAGGTTGAATATTCCTTCATCCCCCTTATCCTGTACAGGGTCGCGGAGGGCCTAGAAGTTATCCCTGGAGAGTTAGGGCACAAGGCAGGATACACCCTGGACAAGGTGCACATGCAAACTTCCACACACATAGACCCAAGACAAGAATCAAACCCAGACCCAGGAGGTGCGAGACCACGGTGAAAAACAATACGCCACCGTGCCGAATGGAAACAATTTGTTTCCAAATTGAGTGTAGTGTATGATTCGGTGTGTGTGCTTGTTTCCAACAATGGGTTAGTGTACCGTGCACAGTGTACCGTGCATGTATTTTAGAATCGTTGAGGTGGAGGCTCGATGACTACAGTGAATCCAATGCAGGATAAATGGTGTAGATAATGGATGGATTGATGCATAGATCATTATCAATTAGAATGTAAGAGGGGAAAGTTCCAATCCAATCTTTTATTGGAACTACACAGATCTGAAAGAAATCTCAGGCCTTAATAGACTCAGTAAGCTCCCTATACACCCAATATCTGGTGTAACTTAATTAAATGATTACATTTAAAAAAGGATGTGACTCATATACACTAGTTGTTATACTAGTCCTTAATATTACTGATAAATAAAACAAATAAATGAACAAATCTCATCAGGCCACTACAGAAATACCAATGGGAATCTAAGTGGTTGCCCAAACTACTGAAGACTACAGTATATACAAAATACACCCAGTCAGAAATGGGTTAGTGCATGATGGCAATTTAATCAAACAAGCATAACTAAGGTCTGCACTCTAGTCCACCTACTGCACGTCACTAAGCACACAGTAAAAGATCAGCACACTTACAGATTCACCGTCAGAGGCAGACGAGATGTTGGATTTGCCTGTACTGCTATAGGAAAATTTCCCAGACATGTCTGAGGCTCTGATGGTTATAGTGGAGAGTCTGGTAAATACAACACTGCTGTGGAGAGAGTGGAGCTCCCTCCGAGGAACACACAGCAGCAGACGCAAACATGGAATATACTTTGCTATAGCCAATCTGAAAAACACCAACAGATAGCATAAAATGCATGTGTATAAATGTACAGTAGGTGGTAGAACCTTCATCATAACAATTTACCAATCTTGTACAAAAACATCTCCGAGACACTTGTTACTTCAGTGTAGTTCATGCAGACTTCTGTCATCATTGGGGTTTTGTAGATATTACACATTTTTTGAGTTTTAGGAACTATAGAGCAAATATGGAGAAAATACAGTAATGTCATTTTTCCATTCATTATGTATCAGTAAACATATGCAAATGCACTGGTGTCTTATGAATATTATATTGTATTAGACAGTGGTGGCTAAGTTATGAAAGCTTGGGGAAAATATTATGAGTTTAAATCCTGTCACAACAAAATAGCCACTGTTGGGCTCTTAAACAAGGCCGTTAATTAGTCATTTGCAGCTTGTCTCAGTTGTAAGTCACTATAGACGAAAACTTCATCCCAGTCAGGTGAATTTAGATTTTGGTTGCTGTTTTCTTAAGCCATGTTTAGAGTTACAGGATGCAAGTAAATGCTCTCCAAATGAGGTTAGATCCTCAAACAAATGATATACTGGTTTTGCTATATGATATACACTATATGCACAAAAGTATTTGGCCAAACGTGCAATGACATTGTATCCAAATACATATACTGCAATATGGAGTTGGTCCCTCTTTTGCAGCTGTAACAGCATCCATTCTTCACTGTGGAAGATTTTGGAGAGTTTCTGTGGGAATTCGATTCAATTTAATTTTATTTGTATAGCGCTTTTAACAATTGTTATTGTCGCAAAGCAGGTTTACACAATCGAAATTTGTGCGCATTCATTCTTTAGAGTATTTCTGAGGTAAGGCACTGAAGTAAGGCTCACAATCTCCGTTCCAATTTATCCCAAAGGTGCTTGATGGGGTTGAGGTCAGAGCTCTGTGTGGGCCAGTCAAGTGCTTCCGCACCAAACTCATTACACCATGTCCTTATAGTCCTTGCTTTGTGCACTGGGGCACAGTCATGTTGAAATAGAAAAGGGCCATAGCATTGTCAAAGATGTCTTGGTATGCTGAAGCATTAAGATTGCCCTTCACTGGGAATAAGGGGCCTGATTAAAGCATCTGAAATAACAGGTTTGGCCAAATACTTTTGTCCATACAGTGTAGATGCAGTCTTGAATTCATATTCCGGTTAACTGTTCTCCAAAGGAAAGCTGTTGATGCCTAAGCAGAAGATGGAAAAGAATAAATAAGTGAAGTTAAGGAAAACTCTACCCCAGGTAAAAAGTGCTAAGCGGAGGATGAAGGTACCTGTATTTGGGGTGAGTGATGGCGTAAATGATGGGGTTGTGGATGGCTGAAGCTTTGGCTATCACAGCAGGCACAGAATTCATATATGGCGTGAGTATATCTGCATACCTACAAGAAAATACACAGACAACATCTAATAAAAGATCAAAGAAGTTTGTGGTATGAATTCTATTAAAACATAAAATATTCAATGGTATCAGGTTAAAATTGAAAAGGGATTGATTGTAATTTTTTAATAGTTATAAATTGAATTGAAAACGGTCCGTTGTTGGATTTAGGGTCGAGGCTGTCCAATGAGGTAACAACAACAACAAAAAAAAAAACATTAAAGTTTATAAAATGACTTTTCTTGAAGCAGCCATTTCAAGTGCTATTGAAGTCTAAAGTCTGTGACTGCACTGTGTGTGTGTGTGTGTGTGTGTGTGTGTGTGTGTGTGTGTGTGTGTGTGTGTGTGTGTGTGTGTGTGTGTGTGTGTGTGTGTGTGTGTGTGTAATTACCCAGAAAATGCTGTAAGGGCCACGATTGAATAAGGAGACCAGGAGATGACATACAACAGGATGACAATGAGAGCAACCTTGGCCATTTTCCATTCTTTCTTCATCTTATTTATTCTCTTCACTGAGTCTCTGGTATTGTACCTGTGTAGCTTCACCGCATCTCTTTTCCAAAGAAAGAAACACCATGTTAGAGGCTGTTTACGGGCTAAGTGGGTGCACTCTATTGCACAATTTAACACTCATTCTTTAAAGTGCCTTTGATAAAAGTGGTGATGTAAGGACATGGAAAGATGAAGAAATCTGTGTCTGATTCATAAACCTGTCATATATCATCAAAATGAGCAGTGATTCAAGACTAATAAACTAACTTCAGCTGCAGGGAAGCAAAACTTCTGCTCAGCAGCTCTCTATAAACACATCATATATGCTTTGTACACCACAAAACCGATTCCTCTTTAATGCAGGAAATTTACATGAAACATTAATTACTTATGAATCAAAAAACTATTTACAATTATTATTGTTTTCTGGCTTTTTTTCTTTCTTTCTTTTTTTGGACTTACTGATTGCTGTTACGAACGGCACGGAAGATGAAGATGTAGCAGTAGATGATGATGATGAGCGGTATGAAGAAGACAAAGATGAAGAGCAGCATTGTGTATGCCCGAACTGAAGGAGTAAAAGTTACATAATCCCATGTACAAGAAGTCATCAGACCTTCAGGAACATAAGCACCTAATAACAAAGAAAAAGAAGAAAATGAGAGAGAGAGAGACAGAGAGACTGCCAGGAGACCAGAAAACTTTGTTTAGTGTAAAACAGGCTTCCATAGGTAGTCAAATTAAAGCCAGTTTGCATAGTTTGAAAAATAATGCAATGTCAATAAATTTGAGTGGTACAGTATATATCACTGATCATTGATCAGATTGCAACTGAAAATTGGCACATGCCAATCAAGTTAGTCAGAAGCCAGGGTCATACTATTATAACATTCTTGTGCAGGCAAGAAAATAGAGCCAGAAATTTCTAGAAAAAATCCACAGAAGATATTTTTTATTGTAATAGAAAAGCTGATTCTTTGGAAAAGACTCAAAATACTCACTCCAGCCAAAGAACGGTGGCAGGCTCCAGCCCAGAGTGTAAATCCAAGCACACATGAGAATCAACAGTGCCCTCTTCTGGGACAGGATGCCGATGGAGTGCAGAGGTCGCGTGATGACAAAGTAGCGGTCTACCGCGATGACCATGAGAGTGATCATAGAGCACATCCCAAACAAAGCCCCACAGAATGCATACAGCTCACAACCTGTGAAGGGACCCAGAGACACAAAATGTCATCAGGTACAGTATAACTGTTGATCGGGATTCAGCATTAAAAAGTTTCGTCTCATATAAAATTTCCAGTCCTTCAGAGTGGGAAACATGTTTGCATGGAAAGAACAAGATTCAAGGATCACAAACAAAATGTCCTTTACTGTACTACATATAAAGATATGATGCTGTGTTTTTATTATCAGTTTCTTCATATACAGCATATCTCAGTCTGTGAGGTGGCTGTAAAGGGAGATTGGAAATGATAAAAATACATTTGAGAATATTCTGACCTGTACCAAATTGTTTCATGTGAATTAAGCATTAATACACAGACAGAAACCACAGTTCATATAAATGTGGCTTCAATCGTCTCTCAATAGTTTAGGACTGAATTTCCCATGAACAATTTTGCACTGCAGTCTCCAACAATGAACGTGGACTTTTATTTTTGGAAAGTAGATATTTTTATTATATTAACTTATACACCCTTCGCCTTATATTGAGCATTCAAACTTATAGCACACAGATATACCAGCGAATGATTTAAGGTCATTCTATTGGGTATCACCCAAATGAGGATGGATTCACTGTGGACTCTGGTTCCTCTCAAGGTTTCTTCCTATTGCTCAGGGAGTTTTTCCTTGCCACCCTCACCCACAGGTGCATCATCAAGGACAATCTGATAATTATAGTGTATACTTTTTTTTTTTAGTAAATTGACTCGATTCTGCTCCATGGATCTCAGTGGCTTGCACGCTATTCCATTAAGTCCATTATTGTGCTTGAGAGTCATAACCTGAACATCAAAACAGCAGCAAAATATAATCCACAGCACAGAAATTATGAAAATAATTCGAATTTTGACCCAGATTAGATCTGCCATTTTAAGTGCAACATGAAGCTAGGTCCCATGAAATGCTGATACATTACATGCTAACAGGCAACATTATATGGCTAATCCAAATAATAACTGCAAAACCAAAGCCTTAGGTCACACACAAAAGTCATGATTTGTTTTCCAGGCAGATCATCAGAAGTGAGCTCAACTTCTAAAAAACTGTCTGTGAAGACTGTGGTCAGAAAAATGTGCAAACGATAATGCTAGCTTCAGCTCAAGATACTCTACCCACCACACACAAAGTGCCTGAGGCTCAGAATAGCTTTACAGGGATATCTATTGATTGATGAACCCTGGCAAAACAACAAGATATTATGGTTTATAAGTTCATGGTTCGTGGGGATTTAATATTTTATATATACTGTGTATATGAACTTTTTAGGAAAAGAAAAATAGTATGATGTATTTTATATGAATATAATCTGAATCATATTATCATTTTATCATACTATTATCATATATATCAATATATAACCTATTGCAATATACAGTACAGACCAAAAGTTTGGACACACCTTCTCATTCAAAGAGTTTTCTTTATTGGGTTCTTTATTGTGTTCTTTAGCCCAAACACGTCTCTTCTGCTTGTTGCCTGTCCTTAGCAGTGGTTTCCTAGCAGATATTCTACCATGAAGGCCTGATTCACACAGTCTCCTCTTAACAGTTGTTCTAGAGACGTGTCTGCTGCTAGAACTCTGTGTGGCATTGACCTGCTCTCTGATCTGAGCTGCTGTTAACCTGCGATTTCTGAGGCTGGTGATGCGGATGAACTTATCCTCCGCAGCAGAGGTGACTCTTGGTCTTCCTTTCCTGGGGCGGTCCTGGGGCGGTTCTTGCCATAATACAAATTCAAACTTCTCTTTGAATGAATGGTGTGTCCAAACGTTTGGTCTGTACTGTATTTAGTATTAAAATATTTATACTATAACTATATTTACTATATATACATACTATATATAACTAGTTTTTACTTTTCCTGAAGTGTGTATATATTTTTAGATACGGTATATATTAAATGCATATATTTGTACTTTAATAAGCTGTACAGTAAATGCTTAAAATGTAAAACGTAAAAAAGAATAATGGATCTTTTATATGTTTTCCTAAATCCATTTGAATCAGTCTGTGCCTTACCTTTCTTTCCAAAGATCCATCTCTTGTGCATACTGGTTATGAAGAATGTTGGAGTCTGTGTGGCACACATGAAGAAGTCTGTGACGGCCAGGTTTATTATAAACATGTTGGCGGGTGTCCTTAGAGTACGACTCCTACAAGCACACACACAAACACACACTTTTCTTTTCATACCTGTCTATATCTACGTCACCATTGGCCACAAGGGTCCCACAGAGACACAATGAAACACTTTCAGTGCCACTGTAAAAAGCGTACAGCATTTCCATGAGGACCTTCAGCAGAGTTCATGGAGTTAACTACTTAATCATGACTTTGTTGAAAAGCAAAACAAAATGACATTTCATAAGTAAAAATCTGAATCATCAGCTTCATCTAAATGAATAACAATGGAATGATTGACAACGGAATCATTAATTACAGATACTGTAAGTTGGATAAATACAGTACACATGAAGAAATGTCATGCTGATGTCTTGTACAACCTGAAGTAAAGCAGAACTATTTATTTACTTATTTATAAATATAATGCTGTTGAAGACATTTTCATTGGTTGTCACCCAACCTTCCTTACCAAGATCTCCCAATTCCGCTGTAGGGGTCTAAAACAAACACTGCACACTGCATTCAGTAGCGCAAAATCCATGGCCAAAGGAACAAACTTAGGGCAGAGAGGAGTATCATTCTCTTTTTCTGCCCAGTCGATTACAGCAAACCTAGCCAACCATGGGTATGGGCAGATTTGATAATATGTGGTCGGCTGACTTCATGTGCATTAAAAGAAGTCTGTAATAACCTTCCCCCACCCTGGATGGTAGTCATTATGTGATGAAGAAAACATAACCAACAATGACTAAATTAGGAGGAAAAATACACTCACTAGGGGGGTAGCTTACCTGGTGAAAGCGTAGATGACCAGAAAGTTGCCCACGATGCCGGTGATGCCGATGATCAGGATTACAGCACCAACAGTGTAGTGTGCATGATCAGGGACGTCTACTGTGGGGAAGATCTGCGGGCGCTCATGCACCATTGCATCCTCCAAAGACAAGCAAGAGATGGCACACTTAATAACAGTTCCACAAAGACATTTCTCTGCACAAACCTACACTGAGGGCAAGAGTGGAGACACACAAAAAGCAAACTGGTCAATAGACACAGACTGGACAATAGACAATAGAGCCCTATCGTATATGACTATTAATAAATACCATGGGCATCCTGTCAGTTTCCAGTTTCTAGACTATGAACAAAATCTGGACATGGACCTGCATTATATGGAAACGTCTGCATTGGCCTGGGTTTGAAGACATTCAAACATTATTTATTAGCCCATCAAACATCCGTTCTTTACCAAGGACATTCATCAACCCCCCATTAGGGGGTTCATTTAAAGGGATTCAAGTTATTTTAAAGCACTGACTATAAATCACCTGGTACTATTTAATAAATCTGACATTTCCTCACCTTGGCATTATGACATTCACATATATGACTCGTATTTACTAGTAAATCAATAACAGCATGTCTGAATTCCTGACCACTAGTTAATAATCCTTCACCTTTACCCTCCTCCAACGCCATCTTCCTCACACTTTCTCCATTACACTGGCAGCTGCTCACCACTTCCCTACCTGACAGCAGGAGAACGAGTTGTAGCAGCATTTTGTCACTTCCGTCACTACAGTAAATAGGGTCTCTTCAACACTGATGCTGAGAAATAACATAAAAACTAAAATAATTTCCTTTGACCCTGGTACTGAAGGCCAACAGCAAGAAAAGAATGACCTATAGGACAAATATAGGACAACTGCTGTCTTCTCTGCCGCAAGTGTATATACTGTACAGTACAGAGGGTCTCCTAAGTTCTAATATACAGATGTTTCAAGTAAAATTTCAAAATTTCTACTGATATTTACTGAAGTTATCTTTTTTTTTCCGGCTATTGAGCTCCGGTGCATTGAAAAGACAGCATAATCATGTAAAGCATTGTTTCTTCACAGAGACATTTGTCTTGATTGTTATATTACAGATAGGAATGTCTTTTTTTTTTTTTCACTCAGAGCAGAGATTCCGGCAGAACAGGCACAATAGAGCAGATGCATTCTGTGGTTAGGAAAGTAATGACTGATTCAGCATTCAGCATAATAAACTAATGCAGATAATGCATTCATATCAATCACTGGATATTTTCATCATGGATTTCTCTCTTCCACACTGACAAATTGCATACATTATGTGGAAATGTAACACAAGAGACAATAGAACTGTTGTGCTACAGTATGTATGCCAATGTCAACAAGCTATACCACTCTAATTGCCTCCCACATCTTTTGGATCTAATCGCTATTGTGCATCTTATACCCATGGAAAAAGAATACAGACCTGTAGTTCAAAATTGTTTTCGGTGGAGGACTTTGTGTTATGGTGTATGGAAAAGAATCTGCAGCTTAACATCAGGAAGAAAGAGGAAATACTAGTGGACATCTGGCATGTTAAAGACTAGTAACCATCTAGGACAGAAAAAGTGGAGATGGTGCAGTCCTAGACATGGAGATCTACCTAAACTGCAGACTGGCCTGGACAGACAACACCAAGAATTATCCAGGAGGGGCAAGAGCAGGTTCTTCTTAATAAAGCTCAGGTTCTTTAATGTGGACTACTGGGGTATTCTATCAGTCAGGTCCTTCACTAAACTGATCAGAATGTAAGCACACATGGATGTTAATTCACCCTAATTTCATTGTTGAATGAATGAATGCTGCTGCTATTCCATGCCTTCCCTCATATTATATAACACATAATAAAACAGCTAGTTCTCACCAAAGTAATTTGATTGGATAGGATGACTTCTGTGAGTGCTGATGTAGAGTACAACAGCACTAAGTTCTGGACATTTAAGTATTTGTTTGTATCACGCTGCTTCACAGGTCTAATAATTGTTAATTACCTTACTTGTCAATCACCAGCTTAATGCTACATTGCTATTATGCTCATTGTTTGTGTTGTATATACACATATGAAACCTTGGATTATGAGCATAATTTGTTCCGGGAGTGGGCTCATATTCCAGAACACTCGTAAACCAGATTGAATTTTCCCATAAGAAATAATGAAAACTTAAATTATTCATTCCACAGCCCCAAAAAATAAATACATAAAAATAATGAATACAATATATAAAGTAAAAATAAAACAAATTAACCTGCAGTTTACCTTCTAAAAAGTAAAAATAAATCCCGACAGATAAGTGTTTTTTCTGTTTGTGTGCGCAGGTGCCGTGTATTTGTGTGTATGTGTGTAGTTGAAATTAGCCCCTTCCCTCGCCTTGTCTTATACAGTAAAACTCCTCCTCCCTCCCCCCCACCTCGCTTTTTAAGTTTCACAACAAACACACACACAAAGGAAACACTGTTTTAACAGGAAAAAAAAGAAATCTCTCTAATGACACTCACGTGAGCATACTAACGGAATCACTGTTGTAAAGTAAAACCAGCACTTTACCTTTAAAAAGAATTGCAATAGAGCAGAGTTTTCTGTGTAAAGCAGAGAGTGTGTGTCTGTAGGTGTGTGTGAAGCCAGGGAGGGAGATGTAAAAGGCAAAAGAGTGTGTGTGTGTGTCGGTGTGTGTGTGTGGACACATAGGAGACACGCTGAAACAGAGAGGGAGATGTTGATTATACCAGTAAGAGACGAACACTAAGACCCAGCAGGGGAGACGATTACCCACAATTCCGCAGCGCAAGAGAGAGAAAAAGCATTGGTTAAATTGTGATCACATGACACTCGGTGTCAAAACAAGAGCGCATGCATGATGTATGATACTCGTAAACCAAGACTTGCTCATTTTTCAAGTCAAAATTGATTAAAAATCTTTACTCGTCTTGCGGAACACTCATAAACTGTGTTACTCGCAATCCGAGGTTCCACTGTATATACAGTAGTTTCTACATGGACTGTGATGGCTGGTTCTCGTTCTGTGAGAACTTCCCCCAACTGATCCACCCTTGAGCTTGCACCTGTAGCAGAGGCATGCCAGCTGGAGCGTCTCAGCGGTGGTGTGGTCGATGTCATTCCCAGCAGTATCTGCAGTAGAAGCATAATTGATAACACCTCTGATGCTCACACTTGTCTACCTTGATTTGCCTCAGCTGCATGGGCTCTGTGGGGGATGCTTTTGGAATTGACCAAAGGATGGTTCGTGTGGGCCATTGACTCTTGAGAAACTTGCCAAGACATGTTGATCAACTCATTGATGTTTAAGGCATGCCGGTTCAGTGAGCAGGTTGGTGAATGCAGCTTTAAGCACTGGCTCACGTCACCCACTTCTGGCTGCCAAGGTGTGAAAACCCAGTGCATATTCAGTTGTGCTTTGAATATCTTGTGTTAGCATGAACAGGCCCTCTTCTACCTGCTTCTAATCCAGGTGAATTAGAATAATTGTGGTGGGAACTGTTTGAATGCCATTTCCTGTGCAACAATAGCAACAATTATTGGTGTAATAATTTTATAATCTGATTCATGGTGGCCCCATATCACAGGATCTGCTGCTGACATCTTGAAGCCAGATACCACGAACTACCACACCAAGGTTGTCTGTGCATCAAGGGGTCAGAGCTGTTTTGTCGGCACAAGGGGGACCTACTGTACACAATATTAGTTAGTATTAGTTTTTTTCTGTTATAGCTGACGAGTAAAACATTTAATAGGCTTTTTTATACTTCAGTAGAAACACAAAAGGTTTGATCTTTTTATGAACCAGTTTCATGATCTGCGGTAGTACTTCCAAGTGTACTAGGAAAGAAAAAAAAAACACTGAAACTATAAAGGGCGTCCATTTTATATGGACAGCATTGCACCCAGAAAAATTATGCTTTCAGGTTATTTGGCTCTTCAACTATGCATGGGGCCAGTTTAGACACACTGTTATTTCTTTTCTGAGTGGCTCAACTTTGAAACAGTGGCTTGCAACACACTATTAACAGTGAAATATGCAGTTGCATTACAGTCACTTCTGATGCTCTGTTCGAAGACGTCTAAAAAAAAATGTCCTCCTGATCCCGTCTTCCACTGAAGAGATGTAGAGGGAATGCAACCAAGATTTTACTTGTCAGTGTGGAATGTTTTCTGCATGCATCTAATGAAAAGCAATACAATTGTGTGCTGTCTTCCCCATTTTCACGACTGACACAGAATCTTCTCCATATGTGTGTAGCACCTAACTGTTCTTTCTTAACTTTATAGTGGACCATAAAACTCCAATCAAATGCCTTCTGAACCTTTCTGAATCTTCTTGTGCGTATCAAATTGTAACCACCTGACCTGTGATATGAAAGAGATGAACAGATGTGCTGTCAGCTAAACTCTTCTTTGTGTAACAGAAACACGAAACACTTCTTTGTCTTTCCTGATTATACCTGACTTGTGAGACAATACAGATATTGATGACAATATTTAAACAATTATAATAAATTATTATAAAGGGTACCATTTATAAAAGTTCCTTGCAGTGGTACATCACAAAGCAGTCAATTTTCTGTGTCACACTGAACCTAATTATTGTATGTTGGCTGTTTGGTTTAAACATAGCAGCGGGTTAAATGCTTCTTCTTCTTGGTTCTTCTTCTGAAGATCTGCCTGGCATTCCAACCTCAGCATCCTTCTCCTCTGAACATGTCCAAACCACCTCAATCTGGCCTCTCTGACTTTATCTCCAAAATATCTAACATGGGTTGTTCCTCTGATGGACTCATTTTTAATCCTATCCATCCTTGTCACTCCCAAAGAGAACCTCAACATCTTCATCTCTGCTACCTCCAACTCTGCCTTCTATCTTTTCTTCAGTGCCACTGTCTCTTAGCCGTAGAGCATCATTGGCCTCACCACTGTCTTGAACACCTTTCATTTCATTCTCACTGATACTCCTTGATCACACAACACGCCTGACACTTTTCTCCATGCGTTTCAACCTGCGGGAGGCCCACGCCTCTTCACCTCCTTTCCACGCTGTCCGTTGCTCTGGATCGTTAAATGCTATGTGCAGGTTACTTAAATGTGCACCATCTGTATATTTAAGTACAATTATCTTATTCTTTGTCTAAATGAAGATTTCACTCAATGTTAATTATTAATAATATTAATACATGTGAATTTCCGCAGCTGAAAAGCGGTATACTGTACTTTAATGCATGTAGGTCTTTCCTGACCTTAATCTAGGCTCAGTGGACACATGGCTTTAAATTCTCAGGAGGGACATTGCCTCCTGCTGTCACCTACATTGAATAGCAGGGGACACTTACATAGGAATTAAAATTCTATTAACGGATTAATGCATGTTAATCTGCACACAGTTAAAGATAATCCAAAAATCACATCACATCCAGTGTGACATGAGAAATACAAAACCTAAATTTTATATAACCCGATTAAACAGTTACTTTAATTTCAGAATCCACTGATATTAAAACTAACAGCAAACCATAATAAGTAATGCATAAATAGCAAGTATGCCTGATTGCACATTGTAACTGCCAGTTCACTGAGTGCAGCATAAGCCATAAGTGTGTGTAATTTGCCACAGGATGGCACAATGATGACACCCCACTGCACAACTCTATTAGACTCATTCTACTCGTGATCAGATTTAGAAAACGTACAAAAGTAATGGATATTAGAAGGTTTATAAGAGGCAAGTGACATCCCCAGTTAATGTCATTTATTTAAGATAGATGTAATTAAATAATAGAATTAACATATAATGGATTTTTTTTTAAAATTATGAATTAAATTTTTAGGATTATGTGTCAAACTCAGGTCTCGGAGGGCTGCAGGTATACAGATGCTTGTAAATATTCGCCTTGTCTATAATGGAATATTAATAACCTAATTTTTTATTAAACTTCTATTTATTTTCTAAGCCAGAAATAGTTTCATAATTAGGGGTTTCTGGGGTTGGGCTGTGTTACAAACCACACTATTAAGTAGTGTCCCATAGGTAATAGGGACCCTGTAGGAATTATTGTGACACAACAGGTTATTTAGGAACTAAAAGAAACTAAAAAAAAAAAAAAAAGATGATATTCCAACATGTACCTTTGCGAACTATAATCTGCTGCTGGATGCAAAAGTTTACAGGATGACTATTAATTGTATTAATATTCTCCACACCGATTACACATCTGTCACCGATTACACATCACGTACCGAGTCTCGCAGTGTGACTCACCGCGCTGGCGGAGGGAGTTGCGGGTCCCAGCAGCAGCAGCAGCATATCCGCTCTCTCCGCGCTCACGTTCATGTTCCGCGCGCACAGCACTTCCTCCACCATGACCGGACACACCAACCTGCGCGCGCTCCTGATCCGACGCACACCACCACCTGAGTGCATGTGCGCGTGAGAGTTCGGCAGGAGTTCAGTCTGCACAAGAAACATGATTAAACTAAAGGAGGGGTCGAGGCTCTTATGGCTCCATGTGCAGCTGTTTAGTTGTTACTTTAGTTATATTATTATTATTATTATTATTATTATTATTATTATAGCAAGGCTTGTCCAGCTTCTATTTCTTTCTACAATATTAATTAAAATCACAAACTCCACTGTAAAAAAACAGTACAGATGTGGAACAATGATTACTAAATTAATCCAATAAACCACCTGTAAATGTTACCAAACAAAAAGCCAAAATTTAGATTTAAATTTACATTATTAAAATAACTGGCCCACACAACTTGTGCAAAATAAAATAAAATAAAATAATAATAATAATAATAATAATAATGCTTTTATAGTAAAGCTTACCCAGCTGACTATTTTAGATTAGATTAGATTAGATTAGATTAGATTAGATTAGATTAGATTAGATTAAACTTTATTGTTTCAAGGTTCAAGGCAACAAAATACAGCACTTCTTCCTACAACATAAATGAAAAAATCTACTCCAGGTAGGGAGCGAGTCATTTACCCCAAGTGAGGGAGTTTAAGTATCTCAGGATCTTGTTTCCGAGTGATGGGACATTGTACTGTGAAGTTGACCAGATAATCAGAGCAGCCAGGGCGGTATTGCAGTCTCTTTATCGCACTGTTGTGATGGGAAGTGAGTTGAGACCAAATGCAAAGCTCTCCATCTACCGGTCGATCTTCGTTCCTATCCTCACCTGTGGGCATGAGCGTTGGGCCATGACCGAAAGAACAAGATTGCAAATACAAGCAGCCGAAATGGATTTTCTCAGAACGCTAGCTAGCCTTTCTCTTAGAGATAGAACTTAGAGTAGAACTGCTAGGAGTCAGTCGAGGTGGTTTGGGCATCTGGTAAAGATGCCACCAGGACTCCTCCCTAGGAAGGTATTCTTGTCACTTCCAATTGAGAGGAGGCCACGGGGCAGACCAAAGACCAGGTGGAGAGATTATATCGTGTCTCCACACAGGCCTGGGAAGCCAAATTTTAGACTTTACATCGCAGCACAATTAGCATTACTAACTGAGAACTCTTTTTAATTTTTTTTTTTTACTATTTGTGCTTCCTATTTATCCTTTTTCAAATACAGAAGGAAAAAATAAATGATGAAAGAAAATTATGGGAACTTAATTTCATGGCAGAATTAAGGTGTGCCTAGGACATCGTAGTAGCCCTTTCATTTCACATATTTTCATCATTTTTTTAAAAGAAAAAAATTTACACAAAAGTTTCAGTGTTTTTTTTGTAACTGGGGTGGTACCAGTGATCAGGGTTATGCTTCAAATCATCAAGATTATGTATTGATATTATTGTCAAAGATGAAAAGACTTTTTAAGATCAAAACACATAATGTAAGACACACTTTAATTCAAAGAGACATGAGCTCAGGGTCATTCAGAGAACCCTGCTGTTAAATGACGTGGAAAGGAGCAGAGTGCTATAATTCCCAGCGGGTTAATACTCCTGCACATCACTGCACTCTGTTTCACACTGCCCTGCACACACAGACAAACGCACAAACGTCATCGTCATCATCATCATCCTTTAAAATCATATTTTTTAAACACAAGCTACCAGAAATTTCTTATAGCTTGTTCCATGATCCAATTCATCAGCCAATCCATGGGAAGTGTATTCACACTAAATACAAGTTTTATTTGTCACATACACAACCATACACAGTATGACATGCAGCAAAATGCTTATATGACTGCTTACATGACTTTAGGTTATACAAACCTAAAAATAGAAACAAAATACACTGAAAATAGAATTACACTATAAATAAAAAAAAATTACACTTTTAAACTAACTTTTTTAATTTCACAATTAAACTAAATATGATTTGCTATAAAAACAAAAATTTAAACTGAAAATGTATTTTATGCTGAATTATTTACAGATTTAACCAATTAAATTAGAAATACGGGGGAGATACTTTGTAAATTAGATCAAATTCAAGAGTTTCTTTAGTTCTTTACTCACAACCCAAAAGTAATAATGATTTGCAAATAAATTAATTTTTAAATTCATTAGAATTCCCCACTGTAATAGAGGAACAAAATGAATCACTATTAGCTGAAATGAATTCGATTCAATTAAATTTTAGTTGTATAGCGCTTTTAACAATTGTCATTGTCGCAAAGCAGCTTTACACAATCAAAAGATTTATTTAAGTTTGTATGAAATGTCAATGTGTATGAATCAAAATGGTCCGATAGTCCCTGATGAGCAAGCCGATGAAATTACTATTGAAGAGTTGAAAATAGCTGTAACAAAATTAATGGCAGGTGAATCCCCAGGATCAGATGGCTATTCTGCAGAAGTGCATAAAACCATGCTTGATCACTTGGCTCCAACTTTATTAAAGGCATTTAAATGGGTAATACAAAAATTTTAATCAATTAAAATCAGCTGAGATCTATCAGATCCTTTTAATTTAGAACGGGGTGCAAGACAAGGATGCCCCATCTCACTTTTTGCTCTGTTCATTGAACATTTGATCCAATGTACAGTATAAGTCAAAATCATTTAATTAAAGGTATTGACATGGGGTTTGGAGAGCATAAAATAGCTCTCTTTGCTGATGATATATTGATCTAGTATATGTTCCAAACTACAAAATCATATATCCATATCTGGTTATAAACTTAATGTTACAAAAACTCAACTATTAATATTGAATTATAAACCACCCAGACAAATTAAAAAGAAATTGAATTTAAAATGGGATACAAAGTCAATTAACTATTCAGGAGTAAATATGATCACTATAAATTATTTGATTTAAATTACAGTCCCCTTCATAAAAAATGTTAATCTGATATACTCTGTTGGAACCTTATTCCTCTCTACAGTTTAAGTTTAAAAGTTGGCTCTGTGTGGATGATAATTCTACCAAAACTGTTATATCTGTTTCAAATACTTTCAATAGAAATACCAAATCAGTCATTTACAGAATGGAATAAGTTAATATTCAGATTTCTATGGCAGGGCAAAAAACCTAGAGTAAAATTTAAAACATTGCAATTAAGTAAAGAAAACGGTGGGTTAGGCCTTCCATGCCTTCAAAAATACTATTATGCAGCTCAACTAAGGCCACTTTTTGTTGGTGTAGTCCAATATACTCAGCAAGATGGATCAAAATAGAGAAAAAAAATGGGTAATTTGGAAGGTGCAATGAGAATATTAAGGTGGTGCGCCTACTGTATGATACGGACTTCACCCCGAACAGTATAGATGACCGTTTCAGAATATGGGCTAGGCTAGGTATTACAAACTATTATACATTTTTTAACAAGGGTAAAATTCAAAGCTTTGAATCATTAAAGAGAAAGTATGTACTTAATCAGAGTGACTTCTGTAGATATCTTTAAGTAAGGCATTATGTTGAACATGAAAATTAAATCAGTAGTAGCAGAGACAGAAATAATAAAGGTGATCTTATCAGTGTATAAAGCTCAGCCATGAAATAGGATAATTTGTATATAAGTTGTATATACGTCAGAGACAATCGGAATATGGAAGGAAATCTCAATATTTCAGAGGATAATTGGGGGGAAATTTGCAAATCACAATGGGAATCTACAAGTTCAACAATATGGAGAGAATTCGGTTGGAAGAATGTCATTCGGTTCTGTGTCCCTCCTATACAGAAAATATACAAAGTACTGACTGCTGGAGATTGTGTGGGGAAAGGCAAGCTAACCATTATCATATATTTTGGGCTTATCAAAAACTAATTCCTTATTGGCAAGAGACTAAAATTTAGGTTAATTCTTCTTGCAGCTAGTAAAAAAGCAACTACTAGAAAGTGACCAAAACCAGAGTCACCCACAACTGAGGGATGGATTGATACAATGTATTATGCTAAAACATTTCATTCTTTTGAGGACTCAAATGGGAGACTTTCTTCAGATTTGGAGTAAATGGATGGACTACACTAAACCAATATGCCCACATTGTAGGCAATTCCGTACAAATTATGGTATGTTGTAAGAGCTCCCCATGTTCTGCTGTTGTATATACAGTAGTAGTTAAATGAAAGAAATACAACACACATGTAATATTTTGGATATTTTCTTTCTAAAGGGCTGGGGACATACACTACTGTATATTGGTACTTGGAAGTTTTTTTTGTTTTGTTTTGTTTTGAACAGTTGGATTTTTGGTTCTGAGAAGTTCTGTACAGTATGTCGTTGCCTATGAATGTATTCTCTTTCTGAAAAGACAAAATATATATTTTTAAAAACAAACAAAAAAGCATAGATTTAATCATAAATTAAATCTATAAATCAAAATAAATCATGAATTTAATTAGTAAATTCACCAAATGAAAGTGTACAATGTGAGAAATATTGAAGTATAAAAATAGGAAAAGTATAAAAAATACACTCTATGTAAAGTGGCACATTTACCTGAAGGTGTTGTGTGTCATTTCTCTCCTCATGTGTCAAATATCATGACAATGGTGTACACGGTATGTTGGTTTTCAATTTTTCTCATTTAGTAACATACTATTCATTACTATTATGTGCCTCCGATAGCCCAGAAATACTTCAAAGTCAGCTGTCATAATGACACAAACCTACTGGCTATACTGTGTTCTAACAGGCTTTTTTATACAAATTGTTCAGGCAGAAGATATTCAGGAGTGACTGATGTGACTGACTGATGTGACAGTACATCTAAATGCACACTCTCATCTAGTGCTGCTAATATAATGAATGGCAACTACGCTAATTCTTTCCACCTTTTCTTTCTTTTCCTACCCATTCTGAGACATCTGGCGATTGTGCCAGCTCCAGTAGACCGACACCAACCCTGCAAGGGCCCTGAGTCATCCAGAGACGGACCACCTCCAGCTGAATTCTGCTTCATGATGGTTCAGAGCTACACATGCTGCTCCCGAGCTCCCAGTGATCCAGACCCCCCTCTGCCCTCTTCACCTGTCTGATTCATCCTGGTGCCACCTTGGTGCAGAACTGAACCGGACTCCATGTTCATATTGAACTTCCAGCTGTCCAACACAAAGTATGACTGCAGATCAATTCCTGCTATCTGTTATGATGCAAATGATGATGGGTTTCCTGTTGAGTCTGGTTCCGCTCAAGGTTTCTTTCTATTGCCATCCCAAGGAGTTTTTCCTTGCCACTTTCGCCATCGCCCTCGGCTTGCTCATCAGGGACAATCTGATCATTATGATCTATACACATTTTTACTTGCTCCTACACATTTCCATAATCTTCTTTTACTTTTGTGAAGCTGCTTTGATACAATGACCTTTGTTAAAAGCGCTATATAAATAAAATTGAATTGAATTGAATTGACCGAACCCGAGTGTTCCCAATTAGAGCATACAGCTACAGTATTTGATGGCAAATCTGGTTTGCTTGGTTTTTTTTTTTTTTTTTTTTTTCTCAAGCTTGCATTCAGGAGCATTTGCTTCCTCCTCTAAGTTCAGTTCTCTCTCTCTCTCTCTCTCTCTCTCTCTCTCTGTCTGTCTGTCTGGCAGTAGATTGTATAGCATGTCAGCAGGAACAGTTCCTTTAACTTATGCTTTTGTGTTTCCTTTGACTTTCAGGACTTACACAGCTTTTGGGAAGCGTTTTCAAAACCTCACGAATCAGGAATAATCTTTTTTTTAAATTTACAGTCTAGGAAGAAAATATCATCAACATGCAAGCACACTAGCATAGCAACTGAGTATAAGTTAGTTGTTCAGATTTCTGTTTTTGGCTGATGTTACCAACCTGTCGAGTGAGAACTCCACATCGGCTTTCATACCTTTAATTCTTGGACGTCTCTCCAACATTGAAACGCCTCACCAAGGTACGCGGCTCTTCACCACGGCTGGTCCATATAACCTTCTGGTTACAGTTTTGTTCTTCAGACGTTCTTCTCTTTCCTTCTTGACAATGCATGGAGGCTAGTTGAAAATAATAGGACAAATCATCAATTTACCCTTGAACGTGTTCCCTTTGATCATTTTCATTTAATATTCATCCTACACTTTAAAACCACAGAAAAGATCTGGATAAATATTATCAGTTACTACGCAATCTATACACGGCCTGAGGGTTAAAATGAATGTTTCTTGTTTTGAATTTCTGTTAATGGAATATGTTAGGCTTAATGTTGAATTTCGATTTATCTCTATGTTTGTAGCTTACAGAACAATTTAATTAAAACATAAAAATGAATCAATAGTGTAAAAACCTTACAATAAAACTCAGTAACGTAACACAGACCCCAAATACAGAAGCATATTATGGCTGTATAAGAAATAGTACTTGTACAACATGCACTCAAAAACAATTCATGTCAACTCATGGGCATTTTC
>JAAGKR010001355.1:0-50794 GCA_011419295.1 Clarias macrocephalus
ACGAGCGCGCGGTGTACGTGCGAGGGTGGCCAATGCTCGTGGCGCACACACGTACGTATACCGCGCACACACACGTACGTATACCGCGCACACACACGTACGTATACCGCGCACACACACGTACGTATACCGCGCACACACACGTACGTATACCGCGCACACACACGTACGTATACCGCACACACACGTACGTATACCGCACACACACGTACGTACGTATACCGCGCACACACACACGTACGTATACCGCGCACACACACACGTACGTATACCGCGCACACACACGTACGTTTGTAAGTTTGGACACACCTTCTCATTCAAAGAGTTTTCGTTATTGTGTTCTTTTTTGTGTTCTTTAGCTCAAACAAGTCTCTTCTGCTTGTTGCCTGTCATTAGCAGTGGTTTCCTAGCAGATATTCTACCATGAAGGCCTGATTCACACAGTCTCCTCTTAACAGTTGTTCTAGAGATGTGTCTGCTGCTAGAACTCTGTGTGGCATTGACCTGCTCTCTGATCTGAGCTGCTGTTAACCTGCGATTTCTGAGGCTGGTGACTCGGATGAACTTATCCTCCGCAGCAGAGGTGACTCTTGGTCTTCCTTTCCTGGGGCGGTCTGCATGTGAGCCGTGTTTCTTTGTAGCGCTTGATGGTTTTTGTGACTGCACTTGGGGACACTTTCAAAGTTTTCCCAATTTTTCGGACTGACTGACCTTCATTTCTTAAAGTAATGATGGCCACTCGTTTTTCTTCACTTAGCTGATTTTTTCTTTCCATAATACAAATTCAACCTCTTTGAATGAGAAGGTGTGTCCAAACTTTTGGTCTGTACAGTACATACACGCATGCACAGACATTAGTTCAGTCAAAACAAGAGACCTTAATTCAGTTCAGATTCAATGGTTTAAGCAATTTTATCACAGTTCCTGGGCAAAATATCAGGATGATGATGTAGATATATTTCAGAACATTGAGATGTGACTGCTACACAACAAAATAAAGTTCAAGTAGGGTGAATATATATACAAGGCTCTGTACACCTGGATCAGGGCACTAGTGACCTGCCAGACCTGACATACTGACCTTTAGGTTTTGGCCATCAAATGGTAGCGATCCACTGACTAGCGTGTAGAGAATGACCCCCAGGCTCCAGACGTCCACCTCGGGTCCATCGTACTTCTTTCCTTGAAAAAGCTCGGGAGCGGCGTATGGCGGACTGCCGCAGAACGTGTCCAACTTGTTGGCCAGCGTGAACTCGTTACTGAAGCCAAAGTCTGCTATCTTAATGTTCATATCTGCATCAAGCAGCAGATTCTCTGCCTAAGAGTGGTAGAGCAAACAAAGATGAGCAATGGCACGCTCCAACAAACTGCAAGCACAGTAGACTGTCATTCATCAGAAATATGAATTGCCAAAACTCTACAAAGATAATGAGTGGCAAATTAAAGTGGCATATAGTGCTACTGCAAAAAAGAAGGAAGTAGAATATTATGTACGCATCATTTGCCACCATCCCATGGAGGAAAGGAGGGCAAAAGAGAGAGCAAATGTCAGCATATGATTTTTTCCCCCCTGCTCTTGTCAAGGTTTTTAAGGTCTCATGAATCATTTAAAAAAGACAGAATATGGAAACACGGAGACTACAGATGGAAATAGACGACCAAGCGGTAGCATTTCTCTCCCATCACTCAGCGTTCCTGCTGATGATTATAGTGCATGTACTCGCTATCATTATTCCACCAACAGCCGGGTGAGAAAGTCCAGAGCTTCAGGATTATTAAGGCAACAAAAAAAAGGAATATATGTGATTGCACTATGAATTACTTCTACACCTGATTATAAATCACCAATGTGTTGAAATTTTAATTGAGATTTCTTAGGATTCAGCTACAGGGAAAAAAAGAGGTGTCAGCTGTTGAATAGATGCAGTACCCTACAATTTCATGTTGAGAAAACAATATTTGCTTACAAGGGGTGCAACAGTATTCAAATTCGTACTGTTCAGTGTGTCATGACCCGAAGCTACTTTAAGCTACCGCCCAGCTTTAAATAATGCTGGGTGATTTTCTCCATTAATTCTTTTAATTCAGATTAGAAGGAAATGAGCAGAACATCACTGAGGATTTGTAGCAAAAATCTAAATGTCACATTGTGATTTGTATACGTTTTGAAAAGTCCGCTGAAAAAGTTTAAGATATAATTCAATATTTCTTTGCAATTGTAAAAATCCAGATGGAATTACATCATTTCCGTTGTCAGTGCATTTAACAGAAAATGGGACACCACATGTTCCGAGTTTTGTTAGCAACTCTCTAGATAGCTAACTTAAATGATTAATAGAAATTTTCTTCCCTCCAACAGCAAAATGTATAGGCATGTATATACAGTATATATAACCTTTAAAGGTAAGAAGTTTTATGCTGTGTGGCATATGGATTTAACATAACTCTAAACAAGGCAAAATTCAGATTAGTGAATAAAACCCAGCGTTTACTTCAGTTCCAGTGATGTGTCATGGCAGACATGCTGCCCATTAACTCTGACGAGAAAGTTGGTTTCCCAGTGATGTGCAAAAAAAATTAAACCATAGGGATGGGAATCACCAGGGAATTACTCCTGATACAATATTATCATATCATCTAGGTGTTGAATAAATCTTTAAGTATCACATTTTATTAATGAGTTGAAAATTATTATTTTTTTCTTCTAGATTTTATTGCAATTCTGGGGGGAAAAAAAGAAAAACTTTTTATTTAACTTCACATCACATCACATAGGATGCTGTGCGAATAGTTTAGAGCTCACTGTAAACCTGTAGGATTACAGTAGTAAAATGGTAATGTTTTGAATTTTTTTTTTTTTTATTGATTTTGGAGTCAGTGTGGTGATACATTAATCGTCATGTTATGCATAACTGGATCATTGCCATAGTGCAATAATATTTAAAAAGAAGCACTGTTCAGAGAATTAAGGTCAGTTTGACACTGTTTACAAACGTATACGTTTGCTTAATAAAGGAAAAACGTTTATTTACTTCACTATGCCAAAATTGTACAGAACCATGAATCAAGGTATGTACCAAACGTGACTTTTTGCCTCTTGTTACACCCCTACTGCGTATTTATGGCACAATCTAAAATTTGATTTAAATTTATCATTAACTGTTAACCCCAACAATACAAAGATGCTAACTGTAAAAAAAAAATCTTAAATAGTAATATATCTAAAGTTCAACATCCAATTCCACAAACACACACGACATGTATTAGTCACGGTGTTTGAGCAGTGAGTGATTTACAGCAAAAAATGTTTCTCCCATAGCTCACTCATGAACGATCAGTTGGCAGTTAATTCCTATTGGCACAGAATGCTCTTTCCCAAGCAGTGTGATTGTGTCATTTTCCTGTCTTTGTGGTTACTGCTACAGCAGTCAACAGTCTTGGATTCTTACCTTGAGGTCTCTGTGCACAATGTGTTTTTGATGACAGTACTGTACAGCTGATACGATCTAAAAGAAAGAAAAAGAAGAAGAAAAATAACGGTATAGCTAGCTATAAATGTGGAGCACACCACGACAAATCGAATGACCCATGAAGTGGAGTGGTGTGTGAAAGGCAAATTAATCACATCGAGTGCTTTGTGTGTGCGTTTTCCCAGAATCCCACTGATTAAAAGTGGGACAGGTGTCTGGCTAGCACATCATGGTCTGTAGTGATCTGGATAGAGCCACAATCTCTCAGTTAATCCTCGTTGTTTTCACCATTTAATGATTTACCATCTATGGATCGTTTTTTATCATTTTATGTATTAACATTTAATGATTTACCATCTATGGATCGTTTTTTATGCATTTTAAGTATTAATATTAAGAGAGGTAATAAATAAATAAGACTGATGATTCTTGTTTATATCATGAATTAATCCACATTCTACATTTTAGCCACACACTGACATAGATTGAGGCTTGAAAAGAAGCAACATTACAGGTTGATGACACATTTCCATCTTTCCCCTCGTCTGACTGTGGAAGGATCTGGAATCATCCACGTGATCCTGTAATGTGCCTAGTGTTACATTCTGACCCAGATAAGCCAGTCTCCTAGCAGCTGCAGCGCTACATTCTGAGCAGGAGGAGAAGGAATGAGGAGGAAGAGGAGGAGAGGGAGACCCTGGGTATTTAAAAACACTACACGGCTGACTTGGTACTGTAGATGTCGTCTAGCCCACCACATGGGGTTACAAGACCAGTGGGCAGTAGTGCTGATGGTGATTCCATCGTAAGTGCACTGCAGGCATGTTGAAACACACGTACACACGCGCATATACAAAGTCCTAAATCTACAAGATGCCATGTTGCCCGTTTTATATAGTTTTGAGCACACTGCGGTAACATACCTGTCTAAATTTAGCCCTGGCCTCCTTCTCCTTCATCCGGCCGTGTGCTACGAGGTAGTCGAACACCTCCCCTACAAAGAAAACCACACACTGAATTACACAGCTTTCACACTTGCAGTGCACTCCCAGACTTAAAACAGACTACTTTAAGATAACAACAGACTGGCAATGACATTACACATGCTCTCACCTCCACTGGCATATTCCATCACCAGATAAAGGGTTTTCTCCGTTTCTATGACTTCGAACAACTTTACTGGAGGACAGGAGAAAAGATGAGGGAGACAAAAAGAGAAGTACACATTTAGTTAGGTCTATACTTTGCTTGAATGGCAGATTAGAGTTTAGAAATCTTTCATCTTTTTGTTTCTTAATAATCATGAGAATTGTTGGATAGAAACCAGTGTTGTGTGGAGTCAGTAAGACAAGATGCTGGAAACCTCAGACAGGATGTGTAGCACTAAATTAAACCAAGCTGCTGCTTTATCGGAAATCAGACATGAGCCAAGGCCAATGTGTCTGAGGTTGATCATTTTTCATTTGGTAAACATTGAACACACTACAAGCTGTAACAAATGGAAAGTTTTTCAAAACACAAACATAAGTACAAGTGCAATCGTGCAGTAGCATTCTCTCAGACGGATGTGTTTGCAATCCGTACAGAGATTGTCTCGGTGGGATGTGTTACATGATCGTAATTATGTTCATAAGACATTTACTATACTCACTTGGGTGATTCTCAAGTCATTTATATAAACTGAGAATCGCTTCTGTTAAGTGATACTGTAAATGTCCTCACATTACTCTGCACATCGATACATGTTAGTGTACCACAGCACTGTTGAAATCTCTAATCGGATTGTACAAAAAGCTGCAAGATCTATATTAACATGTATATTTTATATATTATATTAATGTGTATGTTCCAAAATATTACAGGGTTTTCTAACACAAGAGCCTGTATGGAGGAAACTCCACTAAACCAGTGTGTAAGTGCAAATATTAAAAGGTTTTCTGTGAAGAGATGTTTAGCATCACTTGTAACAGTAAGAGGTTAAACATGAGAAATGGGCTTCAGGATTTGTGGATTCTCAGTAATACGATGAAAATTTTTTTTTTTAGGGCATGAACAGTTATTTAAGTATTTCAATACATATCATGCTGTTTGTGACAGACAAAATCGGAATTTGAATTCACATTATTAATATCGTATCAACTGATTATAGCTTGTTTTTTTAAGGTTGACATTTGATGATTCTGATTTAGTTTTATTTTTAAGAACTTTGACTATAATAAACAGCATACAAAAGCATTTATATAACATTAGTGAAAAATTTTATTGCATGTCTATTATAAAATATGGCCTATTATATTCATAATTTCTATTTGGGACTGATCTGTCATTCAGTCGATCAAATCTAAGTTTTTACCAATTCTGTTCATGCTGAACACCGACCAATTGCGGTCACAAGTTGCTGCATTGCTGCATACCTAATAAAAATCTTAATTGAGCATTTTAAAAAATAAACAAAAGAAAGAAAGCTGTAACTGTTGACAACTTGCTGTGCTATAAGCTGGAACAGAACACACATTTGCTCTTCTAGGAAAGTAATAAACTTTGGAGTTATAAAATGACTTTGTTATTGATTATTTTCCTATAATAGCTAGCCCTGTCATCATTTATTTACTTATATAATGATACAAAGATAATAGTAGATATGGGTGGAAAAAAAATCGAATCCGTTATGAATTGCGAGTCTTTTGTGTGGCAGTGGCATATTGACTCCAAAATCGATTTTTAAATGGTTTATTACACTTATAATAGAGATGCACAGATCGATCAGCCAGTGACCAGAACTGGCTGTTTTTCAGCTTGACTGGTCATGAAAAACAGGTTCTGGTTTGGGTGCGGAAGCTTATAAGTAGTTCAACAGAAACATGTTTAATGGTTTTACATTATCAAATGTATATGTCAAAAGGCCTCGCTCTGCCTTTTTCTCCAAACTCTGCGAGCAAATTAGTTTCAATTACATTCATACACACTTAATCACCAGCCTCAAAACACCATGTGCGCTATGTGTCGGCTCATAACTGAGGTATTTGAGTTGCCCAACTCTAGATTACAGCATTCTAAATATAAAAATTACACTAAATAGATCTTGTAAAAATTGTAATCTACAAAGAAAGCAAACTACTTGGCCGATGCCCAAAAACTACTATATTTATTCCATCATAACACCTACAGCATGAACTTCTACAAAACCACATCATGACTGCGTTACACTGCCACATTTGACATATCCTGTACGCAGAACCACTTCCTGGACTCCTCAGTTAATGCAATGCCAACATCAAAATGTGCAGTTTGTTTTTCATCTACAAATGAAAAGTGGGTCATTGCTATGGAAGAAGAAACATGTGACCAAACACAATAACTTTTCTTATGCCAAAGAAGAGAGACTTCCCCGGACCAGCTTATCTGATATTCGAGTGCATGTGCTCAGCCCACATCAGACAGCTGCAGATGATGGTGTGTGCAATCAGAGCAAGGACATGATGATATCAAAAATGGAGCTCTAGACATTTCACAGAGTTAGGCTGAGTAGCTTTTTAAAACTGTGTTCCTTATAAAATGCAAGTATGGTTTTACACTTGAGATGAGAGTAAAAGCTGACTTGACTGAGAAGAACTAATCTTAAATGTGTATATATGTCTAAAAAAATTTTTTCCTGACATTTCTTTCCAAAAGCAAATTGCGCTTTTGAAATTGTATGTCCACTGGGGATTAATTATAAATCATTAATTGCAGTCAAGAATTTAACTAAGATGATTAGATTTATTAACCTCTAACTGACACTGATATAATATAATACTGCACATTGTATTGTTGAGGTCTCAATTTTGAATATGCAGAGACACAATAGCAGTATTTAAACAGCTTAATGGTGTAACAGATCATAAAAAAACTCCCAGGCTATTTGTTTTCCCATTCCCTGTTGTTCAAAAAACGAATTTTAAGACCCTCTGCAAAAGAAACAGCCAATCAGAATTTATCTTCTTGAGTGAGCAGTGATGCCAGTTTGGGTGGTTTTCCAGTAAGTGGGAGACTTTCATTACCTTTGGCTACAAAACTCTTAGGTTGAGAAATCAAAATTAGGCTAATTTTAGTGAAAGAATGTACATAATGTATGTAATACTGATATTATCTGGCAGGGTCGACAGCAGTAGCCGCCTTTTTTTAAATAATGGGTTCTGGCAACTTTTACAAGCACAGAGCAGTTGACCATGCAAGTAAAAATATTTTGTGTGTGCAGATGCAGTAAAACAAAACGTTTTTGCTCAGTAATGAAAGCCAAGTACACATACACAGCCACAACTTTGAAACCATTAACAGTAAAACCACCTAGGTTTTCTGTTCCCCTTATGCCATGAGGGCAGATCTGGCCACTCAGAATGTGGCTCTGCGTCGCCTTTGGGGGTGGGTTGTTTTGTCTGGCACCAAGAAGTTGGTGCTGGATCCTTTGGGTACTTATTTACTTCAACTATCAGAGGATATCATGCTATGGCTGATTGTTGTGTGTAACGGCATATAGTGGCAGTAAAACCGTATTCATCACTATAATGAAACTTTGGAGGTAATCCACAGTTCACACGTGCGAGATTTACAAGCGAGCAACAGAGGAGGTTTATAGAATGATGAAATAGTGTTTTTTAAATTCAGTAAACATGTGCTCATGTATGTGTTTCTATTTATGCTAAACCAATTGCAGTTAGCTAATACAAAAGCTAGGACCAAGCATCGTTAAAGACATCATGGAGGGACCCAACATTCTCCACCACAACGTTCTCCTCTGGGTATGAAGTCAGATCTTTTGCTTTTATACACTGTATAAAATGATTTGGATTAGGTTTTGTAGACAGAGCAAGAAATTATTTAAGATGCTAAATTATGGAGGAAGGAACAATTAGCATGAGTGTGGGTTGAGGTTGTTATTAATTAAACTCCCACCTTCTCACTCTAAACAGTGTCTATATCAGTGTGAGCTAAACTGTCATAAACACGCATACATACACCCTGCTGTACAACCTCACAGGAACAGAACATTCATGATATACAAATACATTATATTACAAATACAGTTTAAATCGTACTCATCTTAGACTCCAAGTATTTTCGAAAATACTAAATAGAATTCAATTACCGGATTTTAATTACAAAAAGTATAAAATCTTCAGGAAACTAAAAAAAAGACGTTCTTTAGCTCAAATAAATAACCAAAATATGAAAATATTGTTTATATAATGTTAAAATACTGTAATTACGATAACGTCACTAAATATTAATCTGTAAGTTGTACAAGTCAGTGTTCGAGTCAAACATGAAAATGTAAAACCGATTTAGACATTTACACAGCACAATATGGTGATGAGAATGTTAGTTGCAATAAAACATCTAAATAGTGCAAACATTTTAAACACTACTGTACATCCATGAATGGAGTTGTTCCTGTGAACATTCAACGAGTGGAATGCCTGACCTTTAAAAATCGACAGATAACTTGGAGATGTGTCTTTCTGTGGGAACCCTACACACAATCATTCATCAACCCCACTTGCACATCACAAGAATGTAGTTGGGAGTTATTGCCACATCCCCGTACAGTTCTGACCTCGTTCCAATTTTCATTTCATTGTCGCACGTTTAGGCTGTTAATGGTGCTCCTGTGAGGTCAGCATTTAAGACATGAAGCAAGCAATCTGATAATGGCTCCAGTGTAATAAGAAAACTTTCTACCTTGATGATATTTAAGTACTAGTGAAACGCTGGGATAAGTGCATTAGTGTAGACAAATAATGGGAGTTTTTACTCTCATAACAGTTTTGTTATTCTGCGCAAATTAAAAATTGCGTTTTGACTTGATCATATTAGTTATATAACAAATATGATTTTCAAATAGCACTTATATATATATATATATACACACACACACACACACACACACACACACACACACACACATATATATATATATATATATATATATATATATATATATATATATATATATATATATATATCTACAGTAGTTCCAAAGGTCGCATGCACATCAGAATTCAAACCATTAATGAAATATATATAAATACAAGAAGTGTGTTTGTGGGATGTGATGAGAATGTCTCAGAAACTCACCAATATTTGGATGGTTCAGAATCTTCATTATTCTTACTTCTCGGAAGAGCTTTAAGAGAGAGAGAGAGAGAGAGAGAGAGAGAGAGAGAGAGAGAGAGAGGTCAATTAGAGCATTATGTACATATTTACAACAGCTTGTTTAGAGACACTATCTAGAGCGACATTCTCCTAGTGATTAGGTATTTTAGCAGTGTCTCAGAAATTAAGCAATAACTCCTCCATAAACCCCGCATCGCTTGTACTCCTGGCATATGCTGTGTATTATTACGCGACTGTTATAGCATTATTCTGAAATGCCATGTAACGTGTGAGGAAGATACAGTCAAAACAGACAGAAGAACCGTCTCACAACACATAGATTGTGAGAAAATTGGTGGGATGCTGGTCAGGATTTTTTTTCCCCGCCACACACCACCATACGCTGACACGTGAACCTACCAGGATAAATCTATTAAACCCTCATTTAAACCACACACTCCAGATGTCTGTTGTAGCTTTAATACATTCCTTTCTTTATTCCTTCTTCATTCTATAAACACCCATTCGTGAGCAGAGCAAGACTCTTAGCATGCTATAACCATGTGACCCCCCCCCCCCAGCTATACACAAACTTGTGACCCACACAGCAACAAGAAGACAATGTGATTGAGCGACTCTTGCCGAGAAAAAAGGAGACCCTGTCTGGCAGAGAGCCACGGTGACACAGATGCTTTGGTGAGAGGGGCGCTCTGAGCTGGCTCCCATCAAACACAAAGCCAATAGCAGTCAAGTTTCCTTTGTGACATTTTCTGCTTCTATGAATTTGCTAATGCGTCTTTCTGCCCACCAGTCTAGCTCTCTCTCTCTCGTGCTTTTGTGTTCTTTCGTTCCATCATCTCTCTAGCCACTCAACCTTTTACTGAGGGTGCTGGCATTTTGCTGTGTGAGCAAATGGAGTACACAGACACACATTGAACGCTGTGCTCTAGTGAGGACTGGAACTTCAGGGCCTTGAAATAACTTGACACAAGCACCAACTTCGACGTACACTCATGCAGATATCCAGACACACGCCACAATAGACAGGAGAGACAGAAAGAAGAGTTTCAGTTTCATTTAATTTCACTGTTCTGTGACCTTAATTTTTCTTTCTAATTTTCGTCCTGTAAACAGGTACATCATTACGCTCTCCTGAATTTGTAAATGTAAACATGCAAGGAGTAATTGGGCACCCATAGTTTTAGAAGAAATTTATGCACCAAAATTGGTTGTGGTTATAACACCTGTTTTGTACCTTTCACTTTTGGATTGGAATAGACGCTCCTTTAAAAAGAAAATTCTGAATTGTTGGTCACTGTCTCAAAGATAAGTGTCGATGAGCCATGAAATAGTCCTGTATTCTGATAATAGATTTACAGTTCAATTCAGAGAACACATTGTCACATCCTGGTCGAAGTGGGCCTTCTGAAAGCCCTCTTCATACTATAAAATATCTAACTTTTACTAGCTACAAATTTTTAACAAATTATAGGGCATTCATTTGATCATAAAATGATGAGTTTCTGTAAACTTCTTGGATGTTTGTGTACAATAAACTAGAATATAGCACAAAATAAGACACTACACTGTACTACGCTTCCTGGTCAAACAAAAGGCCGCCATTTCAGAACCTAAATTATTAGGTTGCATCAAGCAAAGAGAAAACAACTAAGGAGATTTTAAAAGGATATTTTCTTTTTTACATACATATATACGGGACTTTACCAAACATAATGTGCACAATACGTCTGTTTACAGTGTGTATATATTTTGATACCTCATTTCATACATTTTCATATTTTTCATATTCGTAATTTTTTTTATTATTTTAATTCTATTTTTACGCTTATTTTTTACTTTTTAAGCGGCAATCATTAGGGCGACAGCAAAGGAAGAATTTCATTGTGCAGGGGGAACATGTTTCTTTACTGTGCATATGACAATAAAACTTGAATCTTGAAACTAAAATCTTGGAACCTGGAAATCCTGGAGTAAAAAGCCTGATTAAGAAAGAAAACACGAATAGAGATCACTCATGAGCTATGTTTAATAGTAAAAGTAAGATTACCATACCCACACACTGTGATGAGAACTCGTGGAATTAGTACTAAAGAGCTGCGTGACCATAAGAAAACCAAATGGTAATGAGACAGTGGGGTTGCTTCAGTTGGTTAGGTCAAGACCAGGGGTGGTCAATCTGTTTGCCATAATGAGCCCAACAAAATAAATAAATAAAATAAACAAAAAAAAATTTAATCACTGCAAAGAGCCACACAACAGATGTGCAAACAGTAGTATCACAACTATACACCTAATTACATAACACAATAGTTTTCATGGATTTAAATCAGCCTACTTCCTTTTATTTGACTCAGTGTGACACCTGACAGTCCTTGGTTTCTACAATCATTTTTAGGTCTGGCTTGTATTCAGTTGTGGCTACTCGTATTAACTGTTTCACTTGTGTGTCAGTAAGAACAGTGCAATGCTTTGATTTCATTAGTTTTAATGTCGAAAAAAAGTGATTCACAGATGTAAGTTGACCCAAACATTGACATATCTCAACCAGCACAATCTTCCAAAACTCCACGGTTCCTTCCTTCAGAACGCTTTTAAGTCTGCCATCCTCAGAAAGTTCCATCATTTCAAGCCGAGATGCTGTGTCATAGCCGTACACTTCCCTGACTCTGCCATGATGATTGACAGGCTACTAACAAACTTCACGTCAATCGCATTAGTCAACTGGCTAACGTAAATTGCGCAAAAAGTTGTGTAAAAAATATATATAATCATTTAAAAAATAATAAGTATTAAAATTTCAAATTAGATTCGTCAATAGCATTTAAATACATACCCCTTCACTTCAAAATTATGTTTTGACATTTTAAAAATAAATTACGATTGTAAAACACAGAACGTGGATAGATTGAAGAGCCGCAGAAGAGCAGTGAAAGAGCCACAAGCGGCTCGGGAGCCGCGGGTTCGTCACCTCTGGTCTAGACTCAGCAACATTATGTGGCAATAAACTGAAGTCAGCCGTCGACCTGAATCTACTGAATGACCAGGTTTTCACATCTAGGGAGTTTTTTTAGCACTCATATTGTGGGCAGGCAATGTATTATATACTACACTACAATAAAGTGGAACACTGTTAAACACTATATTTTACACTGCACTACAGGATATACTAACGCGCAAAACAAGACATTGTAATACACTACACAGGCATATTATTGGTCATTCTTTAAAACTGAACTCCACTACACCACAGAACAAAACATTACAAAGCATAAGACACTACAATATAATAAATGATAATATACCTAACCTGAAACATAACATGACAGAGTGTGCAAGTAATGTCAAGTTAAATTGTATACTTAAAAACATTAAGTAAAAACAATAGTAAAAAATCTAAAAGTTCTCTTTAAATGCTGCTGCAAATGTCATTTTTGCTTTAATGAAATAATTTAAAAAAAATCAACGGATTCCACATATTTAAATGAAGTGTTTCTATTAATTGTTTATCATCTATAATATGGGCCCTGACAGGTGCTGCAGTAGCTACAGTATGCTAATGAACCCTTTTCCTAATACCAAGTGTAGCTCATGAGTAACCACAACAAGAGCAGCAACAACACCACCAATAACAGGTGCTGCAGTTTCTGTGACACGGTCCTGTTTCTATTTTGGCTGCAATGTTTCTCCTCAAAATAAAAGGATGAGCTCATCCATGAGGCAGAATAAATTGGGACTGTTAAGAGGACATTACAGGAATGGAGGCAGAGATTTTTTTTTTCCAGGTTCTGTTAGAATGCCACAAGAATACCAACTTCTAGACTAAATGTGTGATGCGTGTGCATGTAGGTTTCAAGCTCAAAGAAACAAAGCTCCTTAACCAAGTGCCTTGAGGGTCTATAACACTGAAACCTTCTGCAGCAGTCATTTCAACAGGTGTGAAATATATGGAGATGATAGCCAGCAGAGCGGGTCGGCATTTCCTGCCAGCACAAAAGTGGTCAACTACATACAGTACAACAAAGTACATACTACATATATACTTATTTCACATTTCAGAGATACAATCTACTACCCCTCTCCTCCATGTACCCCTATGGGATGAGGAAAAAAAACAAAATACTCTTTGGTTTACACCGATGGCACCGTTTACATAAAAGCAAATATCCCCTAAAGACCAGAGTATTTTAACTAATAAAAAAATTATTATTATTATTATATATGGGGTCAGGATTGTGCAATATAGACATATTTCTTTTCTTTCTTCAAGGAAAAACTCATCCTCATTTGGGTGATAACGGATAACAGGAATTATATAACGACATCGACATATAAATGTATATAAAGTAGGTCATAATCACAAACAGTGAGAACTGAGTATCCAGGCAATCATGTGACATCAGTGAAGGTACAAACTGTTGGTGTACAGTGGAACGCTGTAAAGCTGTTGTAACATTTACAGAGTACAGTGACGAGGCTTGATAAACCGCGGGAAAAACATTTGAATGGTGCGAATGACACCATTATAGCACTACAGGAACTCGAATGGGAGTTATTGCCACACCCCCTCATACAGTCCTGACCTCGCTCCAAGCCATTTCCACATGTTTGGATCATTAAAGGAGTTCACGGGAGTTCGGGATTTAAAACATGAAGCAGGCAGTCCGATCATGGGATATTAATATTTAAATTATACAAGGGCTGTTGGGGTCAAACTGGGATTTATGGTGAAATTTCTCATGAATGAAGGCATGAAACTGATTGACATTTACAGAAGACTTTAAGCACAGGATGGTGATGAGACTCTTGACCACAGTAAAACATCTGAAGGGTGCAAATGTTTTAAAGAAGGCAAAGAAGCCATACATCTATGAATGACGATTGTGACCTAGATGGCTCAAAGACCACCAAAGTCGTTCCTGAACAGTATCCAAATAGTAAATCCATTGCCAGGTGATGCTACAGCCACGTATATACAGGAGGCTAGAGGGTAAATTGGTCTCGCTGTCTTGTTTTGGGAGAGCAACATTGGCCAATCATAGACGTCTGTGGGCGCAAACAAGCGGAAGAGGTGGATAGCGCTGTCCTCCAATGTTTGATACGCCTTCCCAATGCTGCATGAGTAACTGTTGAAAAGGTGTGACTGGGTGGCATCACGTGCCACAGAGGAAGTATGTGATAGTCTCCATCTCCGCCCCCCTTCACTGGTTGGTAATTGATGGAAATTGTTTGCAATTAAATAATGGAGAAAGTAAAACAAAAAATAATTCTAAACCTGCAAAACCATCTTTCATATAGGTGTTTTTAGCCATGATTTTTATTATGAGAAGCCTTTAGCCTCACACCTCCCTGGACCCACAGGAGATTGTATTATCAGATGAGGGCACATACACATTTCTGATTCAATGGGAAAGTTGGACTGGTGACGGATCTTCTCGAGACGTACTTACCCGAGCCCGACTCATCGGAATCCACCTTCCCTTTTTGATCCAGCATGTGGTAATTTCTCTGAATGCGCTTTGACCAACGAATGCAGAAGTGAATCTAATCACTTGTGCATTAGTTGTTCTGTATGCATATTCATCTCTAAAATTATCCCAATTGTTCCAATTGAAAATAAGTAAGTATATTGTCTTTGGTCTTCCAGGAGCTCCTTTAATATACAAGGTTGTGTTTGTACAGTGTCCTCTTTTAAAGCCAGAGTTTGAGATGTGAAGCAGTACAATCATGGGATATTAATATTTTCATTATACAACCGGTGTTCGACTCATATTTCTCATGAATGAAGATTAGATTAGATTCAACTAAGAATGAAGGCGTAAAACTGACATTTACGGAAGACTTCAAGCACAGTATGGCGATGAGACAGTAAAACAAGTGGACAACTGAGCAAGTGAGTCAAAAATTGTTTTTCTAGGGGCTGCACCGTCTTATCAGAGCTTTCCATTCAAGGCTATTGTCTCCCCAGTCTGGGCAGGTGTGAATGTGTTACATCAGTTAATTTCTTACTGCGGTACGAGCAAAAATTGATTCCCCACTTGTGATTTGCACGAAAGAAGAGCAGTGTGCAGTGATTAGTTTTTTGTGGTTTGAGTGTATACTCGGTGCCGGAAAAAAAACAAAACAAACAAAAAAAAACAGGCGCTTGGATATCTGCAAACAAAATTTGGACCGATACTCTAAGGAAAACGAAAGTAGAAAGGCAGTAAAGAGAGTATTTACTGGTGACTTGGATTAATCACTACGAGTCTGAGAGTAAACAACAGAGTATGGAACAGAAACATCCTTCAACCAACCATTATAAAGGAAAAAAATAAAATAAAATAAGTCAACCATCAGCTGGAAAATTGATGCCTACAGTGTTCTGGGATTCTCACAGGCCAGTATTGGAACATTATCAGGAAAAAGGTTCACTTGTTACAGTGAGATGCTTATTGAAGAGCTGAAGCTGAGACTTTGGATTAAACACAGAGGACTGCTATCCAAGTGCATGAAAAATGGATCTACACATTTTGAGATGTTAAAGCTTCCCTATTAGGGCTGAAACAATTCCTTGTAACCATAATCGATTACAATAAATGATAGAGGTTAAAACTTCTGCCTCAAAGCTTCTTTTAATTAATTTTAAAAGCTTGCGTTATGTTTATGTGCAATTATTTGTTTGGCCTGAGACACGCAATTCCGGATGCAAGCCGCCAGTAAATACCAACGAAGAAGAATCGCTTACGTCACCCACAAACCGAGAAGAGACGCAAACAGTTAGCTGAGTATTGATTTGAGGGAGCGTTCTGTTGCAGGCTGCAAAATGATAGGGAGCAATAAAAATATATAAAAATAAATTTTAAAGTGTGCCTTAGTTTTTTTGATACTTAAAGTAATTCGAAATACCTTTTTTTTTTTTTTTTTTGCATCTGAGAAAAGGCTTTAAAATAAGAATGTATGGCACTGTAATGCACTTAATTCATCTCAGTCAACTTTAAGCTATTCTTTGTATAGTGAATAATGACAATGTTTATTTATTTATTTATTTTTTTCTTCAAAAATTTTTTGACAATGTTTATTTTTGAGAAAGGGCTGTATGCATTTAAAAAATAAAAGTTGAGTTTTCTAAAAAGAAAACCAATTAATCCTTGTTTCTCTTATACATTCTACATTGCTGTTTAATTAAGCAAAAGTACATTTTATCCGATTACTCGATAAAATTTTTGGTAGAATACTTGATTACTAAAAAATTCGATAGCTACAGCCCTACTCCCTATAGTCCTCATCTTGCACCATCAACAGTTTGTTCGTTTCTGATAAAGATGTGAAGACAACAGTCCATTCGTGGCTCGCAGCTCTGCCTTCCTTTTTTCAATGAGGGAACATGAAAGCTTGTTGACAGATGGACAAAGTGTATTGAAAAGCAAGGAGAGACACTCGGCTGATGCTCCAGAAACTGAGCAAGCAGAGATAGATTGTCTGCTGGCACAATGAGGGCCAAGATCACACACAGGTGTCGTAAAAGACCTTCCTGTGTGAGGAATAACTGCTTGGCTTGAACGCTCTTGGGGGAGAAAAATTTGTATAACGAATAAATACTCGATGCTTTCTTGAGACTAGAGTTGAAGAGAAAGTGGCTGGTTATGGATATCGATTCAATGTTGGAGTTGGAGCTGTGCAGACGTCTGCTCTCCATAAACATACACTGCTCTCAGTGTAACAGGATAAATACAGTGTCCAGCAAGGTCTGCAAATATATTTTTACATGAACAGTGGTAACACAATCTCATGAACAGCCTTCACCAGTTAAAGGTGTGTTAGATGTCATACGCTTACTCACTCACTGCTGAGCTGAACTTGCAGAATGGACCATGACAAGTCACACGGGAAACAAATGGAGACTGTTATGAATGAGAAACTGTAAGGACACGTGGGAATTTATTAAGCCACAGGGTTCATTAGCTGGGAAACAAACACTGAGAAGCACAAGCCCATCTGGCTCCACAGTTAAAAAGTCAGTCGATAAGCGCATGAGAGGGGGACAAAAAAAAAACAAACAAACAAAAAAAACACGTGGTTTCTTTGAAAGCTTATTGCTGAGCGTTATGTTCACTTGTGATGCTCTGAGACGGAGGAATGCTGGGAGTCTGTGTGTGGCAGAGGAACATACGGTGATTCATGATCAGCCTGAAACCACTAATCACCCTACCAAGAACAAGACTGCTGCTTGTGCTAACAAGCTGCTGGCATCCAGACACGGATGAAGCAGAGAGGACAGGGGAAGAGGTTTGAAGATGAAGGCTGAACGTTTTCCAGCATTTAAACAACTAGATGAGATGAGTCATTATTAGCGTCCGCTGTACGGAGTGTGTGAATCGCACTCTGCGAGCACAACTGCGCTACGTGATCGCAGGCGCCACCACAGAGGCTCATGATCTGGAGCAAGTTTCAGCTTTTGTGTTATGGATTGTCTCACAACACACCAGCGTGATATGAGTCACGCTGGTGTGTTGTGAGACAATCCATAACTTCAACAGCTATCTCGACAATAACATGCTTGCCGAGTCTCATGTTTTGGTAGCCAAAGTAATAATAAGCTGGTTAGTTATGGGAAAGAAATTAGTCATTATTTTTACACATTGTGTTTACGCTCTTGACAAGAAGTCACTGGTCCCAACGTTTCAACAATGAGTCATTATCTTCTGTACTTGCGCTGCATGTCAAAGATATTAGTTCAGCCTGACCAATATTAGTTTTTATTTATTTATTTATTTATTTATTTATTATTATTTTTTTTTTTGAGTTATTCACTTTCTGATGACAGCTTTTAAGCTGACAAAAATGTTATGAAGACTTTAGGGTGGATGCTACTTCTTAGGTTTGAATTTTTCAACCATCTTTATGAAGGACATCAGCCACATGTGCTATGAAAATAGAAGGATTAAAAGAAAAGAAAAAAAGGGTTATTCCTCTTTTGACCTACAGTAAACAACTACAAGAGCTTGCTAGATATTATAGAAAACAAAACAAGCATGGTAAAAAATCGTATTCAGGAACAGAAACTAGATAGCATCATACTGGCTGAAACAACTGACTTGACAACACGTGCACTTGATCTTTATCTCTATGGTATGTGAAAATAAGGAGGACTATGGTTTGTTTTTCGTTCTACCAGAACTGTCTGAAATACAGTCCTGTGCAAAAGTCTACAGACATCCCTCATTTCTTTGTATTTATTTTATTCTATTTTTAATGTATTCATGAGAAATAGCTCTCCAGGGTTCCATTTTCAGACCAGTCCATGTACCTGACCAGTTCCAGAGGAATGTTTTTGTTTGTTAACCCACGCAGTGCCCTATAAATAATTCAAGCTTTAAAAAAAAAAAACAACAAGAGGCATGAACCAGTGAGAAACAGGAGCAGATGACAGATGATCTGTCAGTGATTAGTATACTGGTGATGCTGAATGGTCTGAATGCAGATGAGGGGAGAAATGAGGTAGCTGCTGAAGTTGCTAAATAACCAACATTTTTTTTTGTATCCGCTCTGCAGCCTATTTAAACAAAATTAATAAATAAAAAAGAGCTTTTAGGTGGGTGACATTTTAAATATATTTTTTTCCAAATATTTTTCCATTCAATCATCTATTATGCTTATCCTGTACAGGGACCTCCTGGAGACGTTGGACACAAGGTGGGGTACACCCTGGACAAGATGCCAATCCGTTGCAGGGCTCGCACACACACACACACGATTTGATTCAGCTCAAGAGTACTAAGGTTTATTATCTGATTTGTCCCAAGCAGTCATGTGAAGTATTAGAAACAAATCAACATATTTAATGAACGCTCTTATGCTCAACACTCCAATCCAGTAGCTAGTGGTATTGAACCAACCGCCTATAAAATCAAAAGAAAAAGCAGGAGCGATTATTTTGCAAAACATGAGTATTTGTAAAAGATGGAAGTGGTTGGTATTTCCTGCTAAAGCTGTAATGTATGTTTAATGAATTTGTCTGCATTTTTAGACGATTCAACATTTTTAAATAATTTAAAACGCATCAATTCTGAATTGAAAAGTGACCAAGGAAAGATTTATTAAATTACATAATCTAGATTAAATTGCACACCTCTGAGGGTTTAGTCATGAGCGTTCATCATAAATTAACATTTAGTTTTAGCATCTTAGTTGACTTCAGTGTGTTTATAGTATACTTTGTACATTTTGTTCCTGCATGCCGAACAAAATAAAAATCAGATATGGTCATTGATATTAACTTTAACATCAGATGATGCATCGTTGTTCACAAGAAGCCAGGGACGGGCCTGAATACACTTCACTCAGGGGAAAGTGGGCTGCAATAGGAGAAAAGAGGCCAGCATGTTCCCCCACTCTGAACTAGGTCTTCAGCAGCACATCACATAGCAAAACATCCATAACAGTGTTAAACATGTCTGGAGTACGAGGGAAAATATCTGGATGTACAGCTTTCGGTGGTTTATCCTAATCGCTATATATACTGTTAATACATACCGAAGTGTAGCAACAAATAGAGATGTAAAGAAATCCTAATCAAGTGCATTCCATCTAAATTGTTTGTGTCTAATTGTGTATATGCTAGTGTTTTGCGTTTTTCAGCATAATCTGCTGAACACCTGTAAGCATTTGGGGAAGGTATTTTTGTTTTGGGTGTGGTTTTGTAGCTTTGTCTCTGCACGTGCGCTTCCTCATGCCCAGCGGCTGCAATACCTCCCCCCGCTGCACTTCTGAACAATTCTTTTCTTTGCTAATTGACATCACGCTTCAGCAGGTTCTTAGTGCTATTGACATTAGATTCTGACCTAAAAGCCCCGAGACGTAAACCTCAGTCGCTTGCCTCCCACACACTCGCCCAACAGTGGGGTGACCTACATGGCATATTTCGCTGGTTTGTGATGAGAAATATCAGAAAGTGAGCTCATGAGAAATGCGTAGCAGTAAAAAGCCACGGAGTGATTACGGAGGTCTGCAGGCCACACAACGATAACGTTCCAGATGTGTGTATGGCTGACAGATGGCACAGGGAAAAATAACTATCCTTATTCCATCAGCCAGGGCATTCACATTATTCACAACTAATTACGTTTAAAAATTGCCATGCTGATGGGCATGGTGAGGAAAAACAAAAGTGAAGACTAATATCCTGCAACCCCAGCAGGCAGACCCACTGACGCACTGGATCTCCCAATAGTTTACTGTTCTCTCTCTGGAGCTCAGCAGGTGATTGGCTGCCCTGCTGTGGAGCTGCGAAGTAGGAAGCTCCCCTCCCTCTCTCTTCTCTCGCCACACTCTCCCAAACAGGAAGCTGCTCGTGGAGATGCGGCCGGCTGGTTGCGAGACTTGCTTACGCCCACAGGAAAAAAACATCTGCGAACACGTGCGCTAAGCACAAACTAAGTGTGCATAAACGTAACCAGATGAAGAGAGAAGAATGAACAGTCGCCAAGCGTGTTACATTTCCACAATAGACAGATAGCTCGATACACAGGGACAACAAACAATATGTTTTAAAATTAATTAACATATTGTTTTTTTTAACTAATTAGTAATTAAGTTATCCAATAGCTGGATTATTTTATTAAATAAGTTTATGTATTTCACTAGGTCTCCTTAAATAACCCAAAAACATATAAACAAATGAGGAGAGGTCTTACATGCATTTATGAGGGGCGTTCAAGTCAAACCAGGACTTGTTATGAACTTGCTCGAGAATTAAGCTGTAAAGTCGATTGACATTTACAGAAGATTTCAAGATCGGGGTGGTGATGTGACATAGTTGCAAACATTTTAAAGGAGGCTGAAAGGAAGTCCGTGAATGGCAATCCATGGCGATCCCGACTGCAATCGTTCCGGTGATCATGCAGCAAAGTGGAACACCTGATCCTTCACGCCATGATACAGTCCTGACCTCGCTCTAAACCATTTTAACATGTTTGGGCCATTAGAGGAGTTCCTAGGAGGCCAGTGTATCAGACGTGAAGTAGACACGTCAATCATTTCTTTTTACCGAGAAAATATTCCATCTTAAACTATATAAGCACTAGTGAAAGTGTATTTTCACGTATTTTCTGTGTATTAGTGTAGTAGGGCATTATATAAAGCAAATTTTACTCTCGGAACTGTGTTCATAAAACGCTTCAAAGCTTAATTAAGCCAGCTTGCAGTGTCTGAGTGTTTGACTTTTGCTCTGGGATCAGTCAAAGTATTCATTGAAACCAGCATAAACCTTTTCAACAATTTGAACTACAACAGCTCTTCTATTGGGTAGGACTACATGGGCCATTCTTCGCTCCCCATGCGCATCAGTCAACCATAGCTGCCCAAGACCCTGTTGCTGGTTCATTTGTTTTTCCATCTTTGGCCAGTTCTGGTATGTTCTGAACAAAGCAGACTGAAAACATCCCACAAGAGCTGCAGTTTTGGAGTTGCTCTTACCTTTCACATGAGCCATCACAAACTAGGCCCTTGCCACAGTAGGTACAGTTACGATATTTGTCACAATGGCATCTGGAAGTGTTTTATCAACATGCCAGTGCAACCCTAGTTGGCTGTTTTTTGAAGTGCTAGCCTGCATTCAGGTATAGGTCAAACAACATACCAGGGTGGGAGTCAGCTAAGAGATTATGGATAGCCTTTGAAGCCCACATACCTTCTACTGCTCTCCTGCAACACAAAAGCCTTCCTATGAGGAGAGACAAAAGTGCTGAAAAGTACCATCCTTTTAACTTAGATTAGCACAAACACCAGCCCCTGTAACTATACACTTGATTCCCTACATACACACAAAGATAAAGGCAGTACTACGAAAGCTGTCTATCTGCGTCTCTGAATTTACCCAGTGTCCATGAGAAAACCTGACACCTAATTAAAGGCAAGTGCTCACTGCCCACAACCACGGTGACGGTAGCAAGGTAAAACCACCCGAGATGACAACAGGAAGAAACCTTGACAGGAACCAGACTCAAAAGCATGTTCAATCATATAACTGGAAAAATGTTTTAGTTAATATAAAATCCACTTTCATAGATGTAGGCTCAGGTACAAAACTCTTTGTGGAAATTTTAGTCCAAAAAACTATCAAGCAATTTAAGTCCTGGAATGTTTGTACCATCAGGGAAGAAAAAACGATACCTTGTAAAATATGATACCCTGGTCGTTCAGTACATTCAGGTCGTCAGCTGACTTCATTTTATTGCCACATAACGATGCTGACCTTAGACCTGACCATCTGAAGCATCAGAGCAGGACCATCACATTGCCAGAGGTTTGTACAGTGAGGACTATGCATGATGTGTGCATCGCTTCATGCACTTTCCTTCAATCAGACCACATGACCTTTTCCCTTGTTGTCAAAGTCCATTCTTTATGCTCCCTAGCAAATTGAAGTCTTGTGGGTTCTCGAAATATCTAGACTTATATTGGACTGGGGAATTAATTTAGCCTGGTGGGCAAGCTAACTCAGATTCATCATCTGTCCACCCGTGTGCCCCGGGTCCATCAAAAAATTGGTTAAAAAAAAAAATTGTACTAACGATGGTGCGTGCTGTATTTCTATTTTCTATGTGCAAAGGACACTGAAATACTTTTAAAAATTTATTTCCTTTTCACATTTTTTTATTATTCAATTTATTGGAACCTAATCACAGCAAGACAAAACTCACAAGACGTTTATATAAATACGCTAGTAGTAGTGATGAACATAAACAGCCTAATATATAGGAAATTAATCCCAGTTACTTCAAGATCACAAACCCAGATTGCACTCACTGAACATAATTTTTTTTTCATCTCCTTATAGGATCTTTGTCCTGTAATCTGACATGGAGGACAGAATGATCACTCAGGATGTTAAATAACTCAGCGAAGAGTTTACTGGTATCATCATCATTTAATGCAGACTGACAATCTGTAAAGACTGCTGAAATCTACTAATATATGCTTAAAGACAACATAAAATCCAACACAAAAGCCCCACCTCTTTTTAACTTACTAGCATTCATGACTACCAGAGGGGAGCACGTGGAGACAATACTGCCACACACTGCAGGGTAGAAGGGTCTCTTAGCTGACCTAACTGGCCAGCTGCCCACTTTCTCCACCAGCCTGTTAATGCGTTTTCCCCTCTTAAACTTCCTTCCTAGCACACGCCCTTGTTTCATCAGCACACACATGCATAGATCTATACACTGCATGAATACATACTCATGACAATTATGCATACAACAGCTGCTCTGAGAGATGCATTTGCATTCCCAAGCAGCATGCCGAGCTTTCTGCTCAAAAGGGTCCCTGGTTCTGTAATCATGGAACAAAAGCGCAGACCACCCACAGCCAACTAACCATGACACAGAGATGTTTCTCCGTTCTCATCAATCATGCTGCCTGATACTTTCCTTGTTGCACTAGCATGTGTTTTGAGATGTGTCTCACATGAGAGGGATGTATTCAGAAAATACAACGATCCATGACTGCACATGTAACAGATGAAAAACTAAACAAACACTGTTTTGCATTCTCTTTCCTCATGCGTACTATCTACTTTCTCATTTGTCTAAAAAATTGCTGAGAGAAATCACGGAGGCAGAACTAACCGAGAGTGGCTCGTTACATCAGACTGCTCAGACTCGATGACGGATTATAAAGATGAGCTTTTAAAACACTCAAAATGTACAATCCAGGTTCATCCATGAAGGATCTTGGTGAGGTTCAAGGATCGTCATTCGTTGCCCGTGTAGCTCTAGTGCACCTGACTGCTGGGGGTAGACATGGAACACAGTCAATAACATCCACTCGTATACGTATACCGCGCTCGTTGAGGACTTGCCAACCAGATGATGACTCCAAGGAATACAGAGTGTATGAATCAGGTCAAGCTGCGTACATGATCATGCTGCAAGTCTACATATCACTCATTCAGAAACATACCTGTGTGCAGATAGACTAAACAACTGCTCCCAAACGTCAGCTAGAAACCCTGAGCAGACTAAACATTGTGTTCGAGTGAATTAGAGCTATAATTGAGATACTGGCAGAGGAATCAAATTCTGCACACCTCTGGCTGGGGGTTGAGAAGGCTTAGCTTCTCTACGGGGGGGAAAAACATCCAACACTTTGAATATTGACTGAGTGAGTAAGAGATCCCCTTTAGCTCTTTATTTTACATGGATCCTGGTGCAAATCCGAATATTAGAAGAAAACAGACTTGATAAAATTATCAAGTTGCGACTAGAAATGTAACAGAAATGACTCGATGGAAGGTAGCATTCGTGGAGTCTTGAGATAATTTAGATTATTGGTGAAGTGATTTCATTTTACAGAAGAATAAAAAAAAAAAACATATTCGCACAAACAGTACTGCACCAAATTAGACACTGTTAATGGTGATATACATATTGTTATACAATACTAGACATGGAGCAGAGAAATATGAATTCAGTTACATATCGCAATTCTTTTGTGTGACAATTTATATATCGACAAAATCGATTTTTAATTCATAATTCTACATCTTTGCATGTGAAATGGAAAAATGTTCTAATTTCTTTATAATCCTTCCCGTTGTGCGCTCAAAACTATTCATACATTGTCCGGCAGCACAACATTGTGTGGTAGGAACAAATTATTTGCAATGTTATCTTTAAAACAAAATCTTGAAAAAAAAAATACTATTGTACCAGGAAATGGAAAATTACAATATAAATCAAACCATCACTTAGGCATCGTTAATATCGTACGAGTTGTTCCCTGGTGATTCCCATCCCTATTAGCTATTATTTAAATGTGTACTGACTGGCCGTATACACATATAGCTGATTCTATGCTGATCATACACACTCAGTAGCGACAAAAAGCGCATCCACGAGTTTGAATTGGTATAGCTTGTGTTTCTCTCTCGTCCCTCATGACAAATGGTCAGTTAAAAAATAAAAAGATGCTAGCACCACTTGTCCTGAGAGAAGCATGTCATAGCCTCCTCCCTCTCTGGTGGGTAGCTGACAATTTTGGGAACAGTTTGAATGAATGAAAATTCTGCAACCTTGTGCAATTTTGGAGAAAAATGTCCAAGATATTTAATAGTCCATTTTTTACTGTAATCGAAGTTTTAATTAAAATGTCAGTGCACAGCATCAGTTATAGTTATTAAGGAAAAAAAATCAGCAAGACAGACTTTTAAAAAGTCAGAAATTGATACGAAATAGCAATTGGCATTATTAATAATAATTGGCGTAGTTTTAACATCAGCTCTATTGCACTCTTCTTCGTCGTCGTGTTTACCACCACCTACTGGATTGGAGTGCATGGTATGGCGTACACAGTTACGCTTGGGAAGAGTAAAAAGCAGTTAATTAATTTAATATATATTCCTTTAGATCACTATTACTGTTGATGAAAATACTGTTAGTATTGCTAGTATTAAACATTAATTTGGTTACTATTCCCCTGACGACTGTTACAATTGCATGATCTACTTCATGCTGCAAAATATTTATATAAAAACAGAAAAATACTTTAAAAATAGTTTAAAAATAAATTTAAAAATGTAAATACTTTTGAGAGCTATAAAGATGTCTGCCCTGCCCTCTTAACTGTGACATGTTTGTTCTCTTCATTCTCTCTTTGCTGGGTCATTCCAGGTAGCCGCTGATAATTTCTCAATGTGCAGTGGGTGACATGTTATTTGAAAACACGCCTCAGGAGGAAGGAAAGAGACTAACCCTTGCTAGGATGCACGTACGCTGGCACTGTGCACACATCTGTGTGAACATAGCTGAGTCCACTGTGACTAAAAACCTGGAAAATTATGATCCAACATGGCAGTTTAGAAGGTGGATTCCATTCTCGGCTGAATGCAGAGAATTATAAAATATATGCAAAAATAGAAACGAAAAAAAAAATTACAATGAATTAGAGCTAAAATAACAGGAACAAGACATACAGGCGGGTGAAAGAGAGAGATGACTAAACCTCACTGACAACAGAAAAACAGGAAAAGGAAAGTTCCAGTGATATGTGCTGGAAATATAAGAGTACTAGGGTAGTAAAAAGACTAAGCTTGGCTACAATGGATATTAACTTATAATAATAAATTAAAATATGCTTGTCATTATAGACTACATGATCTCTTTTAAGAACAGGGGAAAACAGTTAGGTTAGATAACCATGTAAGGAATAAATGGTGTGGGAAGGATACGATGAAACAGAGAACTGTTACAACCCCAGAGTTGATTATTGTCCTATAACAGCACATTTTGCAGTAGATACAACACTACACCAAACGTGAGTACACAACTCGGGTATAAGGATGGCAGTAACAAACTTTTAGTTGGTCATAAAAATCCACCCACCCCCGCCCAACCCCTGAGGTAGGCGGGTCTTTGCTCCAACCCAGCATTTTTGTTGGTACCACCATGGAACCATTCGATGAGTTGGCTGTCTGAAAACAAAGAACCGATTCGAATATGAGCACTGGTTCTGAACTAGCTCCAGAACTTCTTTGGAGGAAAGGGGGTACTTGTCAAATTTGCCATGTTTGTGCAGTATGACTACTGTCTATTATGCTGGGATACAGATCTATGTAGCGTGCTCAAGGCTACATGAAAAGGTGGTCTTGAACACAGTGTGGCATACCTGGGTACTCAAATCAGATATGAAAATTAACAGAACTTGAACGCAGAAGTGGAACGCAGAACATGTCTGACTCCGTGTGTGTGCGCAACACGCTCGAATCTCATCCAGCTCGACTTTCTTCAGCCATAGCTGAAGAAAGTAGAAAGGCAAGAGAGTCGCTGTTGTTTTTTAATTTTTCTTAAATATAAATGATATTTTAGAGTACTACTCTTTTTTTGTGGTGATTGACAGCTTGCAAACCGACCAGGTGCATAATAATAATAATAATAATAATAATAATAGGCGGTTTTCTGCCACCTGATGTATCAGATAGTGTAAACATCCAAGTGTGGTCAGAAAGCTGGTCAACATGGGAGTGGAGAGCAGTCTAGTGTGTCTAATGTGAAAGCAGCTTTATGTGTCTGCCAACAATTACCTTTTTGGGAATTTATCCCAAAACATAAAATTAAAAGTTATATTTAATACAAAACAAGTTGGTTGCTAACATCTACAAAACAGCACTTCTTTTGTCCTCTCTTTCAAAGTTTAACAAAAAAAAAGTTGCGAAAAAAAAGAAAGAAAGAAGAAAAAAAAAGCCAGCTTGCTCAGTTACTCAAAGGCTGCAAAGCCCTCGGCCCTCAAGACTTTTCTGTTCTGAAAAATATAAAAATAAAAACTTCACTTCTCACTCTTACAAAGTACTGACAACTGAGGTTCCTTAAAAAAAGTTAGTCATCTCCTCACAAGTAACCATCTGTGGAGGGTCTGCTATACAAGTATAAGCTGTTGTAAAATAAATATATAAAATAAATTTTAAATTGATATTGTATTAGAACAAGTGCATTAATACAAACCTGTCATTTGTTTTGGAACTTCTACCCAAACCTGAACTATTACTGAAAATTAAGAAACACAATCCGACCAATCAGAATAGAGTATACAACAGTGCAAAGACTTAAAAAGTAATGACAGACAGAAGCCTGATGTTTACGCCCTTTTTAAAACCATGTAGCATCAGGATTTTAGGCTACTTGAGACTTTATGCAACGTGATCGTGTTTGTAATCAAAATAAGGTGTGTGCCCAAAGGGGGGGGGGGGGGGGTGATTATATAAAATCTAGCAAAATACTAATACTGTTCATGAATTTTAATCTCACTCACTGCTTAGAATATTGATTTCAGTATTGAGTTGTTCTCTAATGACAACCCAGACAGGTTTCTCTTACATTCAGAGGTCAAATCACGGCACAGTAGTGACATTGTACAAAGCATTTTAAAAACACAGGCCCAATGCAACCCTCTGTGGATGCCCAGATACGACATGGCTCTGCGTGTGCAAGCGCATGCGTTTGTGTGGGTCTTCCACTACAAAGCAGGAAATTACCCAATAAAGCGGTCACTTTCAGAAAATAAAACAACATCATAACACCTGTGTAACAAAAAAAAAATTAAAAACCTCTATGCTATTGCTGCATTGGTCTTTCTGCATGCCTGTAGTGAACCGTTGGGTGGTTTGATGCAAATCTGGCACCAATAAAAGTAAATAGTGTTACCCGAGACACTGTGAATAAAGACACGCATCTCTAAACAAAGCATCCCTCTTTTCCCTTTTCCAGCATAACCTCTCACAACTCCTGGTTCTCATATACCCCCCCTCTTTCTATAAAGAAAAAAAAATAAACACTGCTTTGTAAGTTTCCAGGATATAAAATCTTCTTGGACTGCTGATCTGGATCATCTACGCCCACGCTGTCCGTCTACACGCAAGTGATTACGTTCAACAGCCAGCTGTGGCTAAGCGCCGAGAGCATTCCCAAACAAAAATAAAATAAATAATTTTAAAAAAAGGCCTGATCTGATTGGAAAGTGGTTGATTCTAAATGAAGAGACAGAACTTGAGGCACGGGCACTCCTCCCGCACCCACCAATTGCATAAGAGCAGATGGAAATAGTGTCAGAGACAGACTACAGCGAGCAGCTGTGAGTGACTGAGAGGATCAGGCGAGCCTACTGCCTAAGAGATATACTAGAGAAGAGCAAAACCAACGTTTCGGATTCAAAGACAAAATAAAAGCAGGAATCCTTTATGATAGCAAAAACTAAATGTACCAATCACGTTTAGATGTGCCTATGAAACAAGCAGTTCTAGATTTAGTCCCCATTTACTGTTAGAACAACGCTGTTTTCCAGGAAGGCTTTCCTCTAGATTGTCCAGAGTGGCAGTGGGGATTTGGGTTCATTCAGTCACAAGCGGATTAGTGAGGTCAGGCGTCGATGTTTGACGAGGCCTGGGGTGTGCAGTCAGTGTTCCAAATTCGTCCCAGAGGTGTTCAGTGATGTTGAGGTCAAGGTTCTCGAGTTCTTTCCCACAATAGTTTATGGTTTTCTGATTCACACTTAAGTTGAATGAAGGCCAAGTCTATGAAAACTATGGCATATTTTAACATTCTATAAAATTGTTTGCTTCCATCATAATGCAAAACACTTTAGGGAAGAGCCACAGATGTCCAGGTATTCATGTAGTTTTTCCATATAGTCCAGATATAGTTTAGTTATAGATTTCCTATTCCAATTCCACTTCTTTCATTCATTGAAACCACCTACCCATACATTACATGGTACTATAAAAATATTGGTCTCAAAGCTCTTCAGGTAAAGCACACTGTGACACAACTAGTCACAATTTCACACCATTAGGACTTAGGAGTTTGCACGATCAGGAGGGTTTTATTCCAAGGTGATGCTGCAGCCATCCGTACCCAGGAGCTTAGAGAGAATGCAGATGTCTCCTACATCAATCAGTGCCACTAGTTAATCACAGGAGTCTGTGAAGTCAGGCAAGTGGAAGGGGTGGATATCTGTTTTCTCAGTGTGCGTTATGCTGCTCGCTAACAATGCATGAGCAGCAGTTCAACCCGTCAGTGATGGAGGTAAAGGTAACAGCAGCAAGTCAAAATAGCACACAAGCAGCGTAGCTTAAATGCAAAATTTTGATATTAACCAAATCTCCACATTAATTTATGCCTCGAGACTAAAGCGATATCCTGAAAGGTAATTACATGTTTAAATAAAAATGTGACCATCAGACAGGCAGATCAGTTAACAGCAAGTGCGACATTCAGTTTGACCAAATGAAAGCACGTATCAGCTTAAACACCTCCCTTGTGATCTTACTGGTAGGAGACGCACCTCAGTGCGTAATCCTTTCTATTATGAAAGCGTTTCTGTTCCGTGTGGTACAGTAATGTTTCACACCGAGAAAAAAGATAATATCAGATTCATTGGCAAAAATGATGTCAGTGGTATTATCAAACCAGCAATGTTTACATGTCATTGTCGTACTGCAGATTCTTTTAGATTGTCCTGACAAAATTAAGAAAAAATCTTTTAGAAAAACATGGTCAGCTGTGGAACAACAGGGACTCTCCTAGAGCAACAAGATGACACGGTGTCTATGACCGGAAAACAAATAAAACCAAATAAAGTGTGAGTTAATTAAAATAAGCAGGGACATCAGTAAAAAGGATCATTCATCTGCCTCAACGTGATCTCCAAAGCCAAATCAGACAAGTGCTACAAAACGATGGCGTCACAGAGCTCTTAGCACCATCTGAATGGAGAGTAGTAGAATTTGAGAAGCTCACAGTCTTTACTCCTGCCACTTGTTTGGATTTCTCCACTCCTGCTATTATTAGCCGCGTCAGACATCCAAGGCCACAGAAGCTCCCTTCGTCAGCTGACACTTACCCTGAACCATTAAAACTGAACCATTCATCCTTTCAATACACTAACAGCACAATTCTAAAGAGTTAAAGCAAAGCATCTGATATATTTTTCCCAATAAGATAATAAAAAGAAAAAGGAAGCAAAGAAAGCGAATGTCAGTCTAAACAAATAGAGTAGAAATCAAAGATGTTTACCTTTTGGAGACTAGTAGGATTGAGTTGTGTCTTATCGATGATTTTTATGGCCACCTGCAGGAAAGGAAGGAGACAAATTAGATTTTATCGACCCTGCAGCTTACAGGGGAAAATGGGAAACTGAAAAAAACTGCTCTAAAGAATCTCTATGACGACATTACACGTCCATCACTATTCATACATAATTAACCAAAAAGACACACAAACATGAAAATCTGCTTAGTTTTAAACTCATCTTTTTAATACCAAATGGATCTGCTATACAGTAAGAGAGAGAGGAAATTGACAGGTGGCTGAGACTGGGAGAAAAAAAAGGCAGTCACAGGCAGAAGGAAAACCCTTGGCCTGAGCAATGCCTAAATCTCACCTCTCGTCCCGTCAGGATGTGTCGTGCCAGCTTGACCTTGGCAAAGTTGCCCTTTCCGATGGTTTTGAGCAGACGGTAGTTGCCAATATGCGGCTGCTCATCGGCACACGAAGCGATAGAGTTGCGGCATCGAGCCCCGGAGCGGCTGGATCTCGTGGCACCATCGTTCCGCCCGTCACTGTGCGAGGTGTGCTGGAGATACACCACACATAGAATCAGACTTCAGCAATACTTCATGATCACCTCCATGCCATGCCACATTGATGCAGTTATTCGTACTAAAGGTCCAAACCCAGTATTGAGCGCATAAATCAACATAATTTTTCAGAATTTAGACATTTCTGTATCATAAATCCCTTTTGATAGATCATGGGAAATATTCTAATATTTTGAGATACTGGATATTTGATTTTCATGAGCTGTAAGCAGTAATCATCAAAACAAAAAAGGCTTGAAACATTTAACTTTATGTGTAACTAATCGAAAAGACATAAGAGTTTCACCTTTTGAATTAAATCATAGAAAACTTCCACAATATTCAAGTTTTTTGAGATGAACTGCTTATTACATCCTTCACCCTTCACTCTACAGTTGTCTTGACTTGTCGTAGTGAACTGAACACTAACAAAGCAATGCAAAGTTCACAAAAATACAATGCAAATAAATCACGTCTTTATTAATAACTAGACATACAGAAGGGTTTAACATAAAAATGTTAAATTAGAAGATGCAGGAAAAAATTATCACAATCTTTTCAAAATAATGCTTTTTTAAAATGATTTTGACAGAGGCAAAAGCCTCAAAGCCTTGACAGCGGGAAAGAATATGCATGTTAATATTGCTGGCTAAACACATAACACCATGCTGTTTCCTGGATTTCAGCCATGACTTCCTCTTTCTTTGAACAACAGAATAGTGAAATGCTTGGTTACAGCAAGAATGGCTTTCAGAGAGAATTTACAGTTTGAAAAGCCAGGGCATTAATCTGCTGAACCAGGGTAATGAAGACTTTAATGGTCCAACTAGATATGTTTAAAACAACAAGTCAGCCTCTGGTACAAGTGGAACAATGACAAAGAAGTGAAACACTCAGACCATTCATGTAACAAATAACAGATAACATTACATAACAGACAATGATGCAGATGTGATGATAAAGGGATAAACCTGGATATTATTTTGTTATCACCAACGACTTCTGGAATAATGTCTAAATCATGTGGGAATCGTCACTAGGTGGTCACTAATATTTGTCAAATAAATAAATTAAAATGTTCCATACAGAGAGCAGAGTTCCAATCTGAAAGAGTGGACATGTTTTGAACCCTGGTTAGCCTTATCAGCAGGGTGTGGTTTCTCCGAAACATATTCATGTGCTTTTGCCCATGCACGTCAGCTGAGCTCCAGTGGCAACCTGAGTTGTCACAAGTAGAACAGAGGTCACAAAAATGTGCAGGTGATGAAAGCACCACTAAATGAACACTGGCAAGTTTCGGTAAATTATTACTTATGAAGGTCATATGCGGAGATGTCTGAGAACTTATATCTGAGAACTGCTCCAGTAATCAGGACATTATGGTAAAGAGACTAGCTGGAAGTCAGTGCTGGAGATAAGGAATGAACTTCATTTGTGAAGAGACCTGAAGATGGCAGTTCACAGATGCGCACCATCCGATCTCACTTGCCGTGACAGGATCAGTCAGGAAGAAAGAGGGGGGAAAAAAAACAAAGGAGGTGTGCGAAAGTGCTAGATAATTACCTAAAGAGACTTGAAGCTGTAACTGCTGCCAGCGGTGCTACGACACAGTACTGCATAAAGGGTCTGAACAGTTGTCTAAATGAAAAATTTTGCTTTTTGATTTGACTACAATTGCAAAAAACATTTTTAAACTTTTATTATTTATTATTGTGTGTAAATTAATGGGCCACATTTTTTATTTCATTTTATTACTATGAAAACTGCAAAAATGTAGTGGGTCTGAACACAGTATGATATTTAGAACAGAACAACAATATGACTTTGCAGTAGTCAGTACAGTAATCTGTAGTATTGTGACGCTCTAGTTTAAAAAATACTTAAAAACAACAACAACAACACATAAAACATAAAAATATCATAAAATACACAAAACCCTAACATTAAGCTATATCTATCTTATGAATATTTTTCACCCATCTGCATCCCTACAGATTCTTTCAATTCATGTCAATAGGAAATTATTAACTGTATAAAGTAACAAATAAAAAGAACAAGCTATAGCATATGAGAAAGAGAATGTGAATCATACCACAAGATTTGCTTTTTAACAGTTACAGAAATCTGGTACATAATCGATCAGGGAATTATTTCTCTACCAGTGTCTCTCTGTGAAAACCCAGCACCAATCTATCTAGGACAGAGATGCCCAAATTAGTACATAAATCATTTAGGCAGACAGCTGAGTAATATCTGATGAAGGCAGACACAACCACGTGGCTACTGTAAAAGCGAGCTGTAGTTGAAAACAACCACAAAGATAAAAGTAAGAAATATGGTTTATAAAAAAAGAACTACAAAATATTGCATCCCTGACAGCAATAGTACTTTTTTTTCCATGTCAAGCTCAGAGTTGATCATAAACAGACTATGTAGCCTTTCAGCCATATTTTCTAGCATATACGTAAGGAATAAAATATTTAATATTATTATTAATAATAGTGACAACATTAATTAGTTTGACTTTCACTTTTTAACTCAGTTATAGTTATAGTTCATGTTATGGGTTAGCTCACTTGTGTTGGTGCTGCACAGTTAATTGCATAGAAACTGCAATATGGACCTGTGCAAATATTTATTTGCAAAAGTATGCAATTCATTACAAGTAATATACCCATTGTCAGGAATTTAGGTAGGGTAGGTATTTTCCTCCCCTTAAATGTCAATAATTGTCCTTCCTGGGACGGAGATGGAGAAGCACAGACACTGAAGACTCCTTCTATGAATGTTTAAAAAGTTGCCAAAATCCATCCTTTTCTCTCTTTTGTTAAATAAAACATTTTATTTGGCTTGCAATTATATGTCAATTATGAGGCATGTTCTGAAAAATCAAGATAGAGAATTCAACAGCACTGTCATATAAACATGCTTGAGAGAAAGTTGACAATATTTCCACAAATTTCCATAATCCACTGCTCACCCTGATAAACTACACATCCGCAAAAGATTTGTCATAAATAAATAAATAAATAGATAGATAGATAGATAGATAGATACAATCATGCATTTATCTCTACCATGAGACTTGAACCTAACCTTAGTTCAGATGTCCCAAACATTGACGTACAGAATTCTGTAACTGATCCAACTACTTACATAATCACATACAGTCCAGTTAGCTATTGACTGACCGCTTCAAGCTGTTCTGCATATCTTACCGCTTAAAACTAGCTGTTCTCTGACCTTGACATTAAAAAAAAAAAAAAATATATATATATATATATATATATATATAAATTTTTAAAATACTAATAATATCCAGGGCAAATTAAGGCAGCGTTTATTTGGAAGACAAACTAGCACAGATACGTCGTGAAATATCTGCAGATTGCACCCAAACCAGAGTCTGTGCATGTTTTTTTAAACAGCAATGAACTGTACCGGCAGTGTGAGGACATTTTTGTCATCCAGGCCAGTCCTGAAGCTTGTCCCACATTGGAAGACAATTGTCTAATAAAGCTGTATCCAAATCTTAAGAGGTCACAACTGCAGGAAGTATAATTCCGATATTTAGAGAACATAATATATATTCAGTGTACTAGAGACATGTATTAAAATAAATCTCACATAAAAAAAGGTCTAAGCATTTAAATGTTTAGATACGTCTGTAATGAGTCTCTCATCTTCACTGGTTACTATTTCTGTGCAGCCCTCAATTCTAGTAGTCAAAATTAGAGGAATTATTAAAAAAAAAAAACACTTTACACACAGCCATGTAGAACAGCAGAATAAAACCTCTACAGCCTTTACAGATGATGTACATCACTTCAGTACAGACCTACTTTGTAGCCAGATTCTAACAAAGCAAACAAAGGCTATCATTTCATTTATGCCCAACATTTTACATGTACCAGTCTATTAAAAATCCTTTTTACTCTGATAACCTGCACTCAAGGTTTACTGTAACCCTCATTACTATGAACACTAAAGCTTTGCAAACGTCTCCTACTCCATACCTAGTACGGGGGGTAATCCTTACACATTCGTCCTTGAATACTTTAGGATAAAACAAACACCACCACCACATAAAAAAGAAGAAACTTACTATGGTAATGCGGTGTCTCTTGACCGAATGCGAGCCCTTCATGTTAGCATTGATTGGCTAACTAATGTCCAAACAGACGAGAGCTTTCTTTTTGGGAACACCGACTGCTCATCGATCCACAGACACAGACTGATGCTCATGTCTGCGCTCTATCCTTAGATTATAGTGAGAGAGGGGAGGGCTCAGTCGCTCCGTTTTCCATAGAGCCAACAGCTGGCTATTAACACTTACACACTCCATCAGTCTTCAGGGAAACCACTACACTGCATAGACTTGCACACACACTCTCATTATAGTGATCCTCACTGCACATCCTGTCGGCAAAGTACTGTCTTAGAGTTAGTTTTTCAATTTCTTTATTGACAATGTCACAAGTATCATCACACAAATATCATCATGATCACAGTCGGTCTATTAAAAGTGATGGTTAAGGTCACTTTAGAACCCCAGGACAAAAACCAGAACTCTATGTAGAATATTTTTCAACTAATGTTCTTATAGATATTATTATGGACTTGTTGAGGCTGTCATAATTAAGTGTTACAAGCATCTAGGTCATTAGGAAAAATGTAGCATTTGTGTACCTCTATACAAAAATAAGACATGCTTTGCGGCCAAACGTTTGCGAACACCCGATCATCACACCCATCTGTGGTTCTTCAAACTGCTGCAGCAAAGTCTGAAGCACACAATTGTCTCAAGTGTCTCTGCATGCTTGTCTGTAAAATTTAAATTTCCCCTCAGTGGAACTAAGCATGTTCCAGCATGACAGTGCTCATGTGCACAAAATGAGCTCGCAAGACAAAAGTGTCTAGTGGAAAGCTTTCCTTGAAGTGTGGAAAATATTTACTAGAATGCAGAGACTAAATCAGGAATGGGAACATTCAAAACAAAAAAAAACTAAAACAAACAAACAAAAAAAACCCAGAAGCACATCTGGATGTGATGGTCATATATGGCAAAACTGTGGATTAGTCTTTAGCAGCTGACTTCACACCACCGGGGCTGAGGGTTCAATTCCCATTAGATTTTTTTCTGCATTTGGCAGACATCCTTATCCAGAGTGATAATTCAATACACATTTGAGCAGTTGATGGTTAAGGGCCTTGCTCAAGGGCCCAACAGTGGTATTTTGGATGATGCTGGGATTTAAGCATGGGATTTTCCAATCAGTAGTCCAATGCCTTAACCACCGTGTTACCCCCTGTCCTGCCCTGGGTCTGTGTGCGTGGAGTTTGTATGTTCTCCCCATGTGTGGTCGATTTCCTCCAGTCATTCCGGTCTCTTCCCACAGTTCAAAGACATGCAGATTAGGTTAACTGCTCTTCCCAAAATTGCCCATAGTATGTATGTGTGTGTGCGCCCTGCGATGGACTGGCACCCTGTCCAGGGTGTACACCGCATTATGCCCAAAGTCTCCAGGGATATCCTCCAGGCCCCCGTTATCTTACATTTAACCATTTGGCAGACGCTCTTATCCAGAGGAACTTCAACTTTCTTAATCTTGTACAGGATAAGCAATATAGAAGATGAATGAATGACACATATGTGTGTGTGTGTTGTAATAAAATCAGTACATTTTAGTGAGCATGATCACATAGCAGGTTACCACACCATGACTCCAATGTCCCCAGTTCGATCTTGCACTTACTAAAGTTACTGGAGTTTATCTGCCTAATCCTGTCAGTGAGTGTATGGGTTTTACACCAGGATCTTGATTTCGTTATAAAAACAACATGGTTACTGAACACTGAACTGGCTACACTAAAACGCCCCCCTTGGTGTGAATGAGCATGTATATGCTCAGTCATATACAGATGCCACAGCGTCGCACCCTGGGTCTCCAAGATCTACCACGGGAGGAGGCTGACCAGCAAGAGGCGGTTACTGAAGGTGATTCAGGAAATGAAGCTCCAGCCACATGTGTCATGTGTTGAAATTGTATTTAGTCAATCCTACCAGCTCAGAAGGTCAAATCGAACACAATCAGACAGAACAAAAAAAAATAACAGCTGATTAAAAAAATTATAATAAATCCTTCCCAGATGTACTGCATTTAATACTTTATGAGTATCTCGGCTGTGATGAGGATAAATTGAAACACGTGGGAGGAAATCGTGAGTATTTTCTAGACTGTAGTATTAAAGTTGGGGTCTGGGGATCTGTCTGTACCTCAACAATGAGTCTTTGTCAGTGTGATCTGAAGGCACATGATGGTTAGAACTTCCTCTCTCTGCGCCTGATGGAGTAACACTGACTCTAACTCACTGGACGAAATCTAAAGTTTATAAAGTGTCCCAGAAGCGGAGGGAAACAAGCTTGGCTCATGAGACAAAACCAATGGATGTACTTACATTTTCCGTGTCTCGCTCATTGACTGTAGGTAGCGGTGTTCGCGTTGACATTTTAACGCGTCTCGATCACCTTTCCAAGCGTGTCTACTCGAAGGAAGAGTGGAAAGCAGCTATCCGCGGGCTGATGAAGACCATGGAGGAGACCGCGATCCGAAAGCGAACTTTCAGCAACGACAAACGCCGGAAGACGCCGCCAGTCCACTCCACATTCATAAAGTCATTCACCGAGCCGCGTTACAGCACGCAGCGCCGCGAGTCCAACCGGTGGCAGGGAGCACAAACTTCTGCACTGCTGAGCACGCGCCCACCATAACCGTCACTTTAGTTTAGAAGTCAACAAACGCTGTCAAATAAAACAAAAAGTTGTTCATGAATGCAAGCCCGTGGAGCTCAAACAGGCCCACCGAACCGCACACAGGCTCGCTCGCTCGCTCTCACGCACGCACGCACTCACTCACTCACACTCTCTCTCTCTCTCTCTCACACACACACACACACACACACAGCGGTTAAGCGAGAAAGAGGAGGAGACTTCAGGTTGTATCCGCTACAAAGGTCTGCTGGAGATTTCCGAAGTTATTCAAGTTCAGTCCGAATGCTCAGGGTGCGACTGGCGAGGCTACTCCGTGAAAAAAAATTCGCCCGGGAATCCCCAAGTTCTGGTTCAGTTCCACCCATCCCAAAAAACTCAGCACTGCCTGGAGATGTGCTGCTGAATCCAAGATGGCCGCGTATTTGCTAAACAACCCTAAGCCGAGCCCAGAGCTGCCGGAGGAAGTGACGAAACAGGCGGCTTCAAATCTGATTGGCGCTCCGGCAGCGCGAGAGCTGTTTGGTGTTGCTAGGGTGATTATGTGGACCGACGAAAAACGGCAACCTTTGCCCTATTTCCAAATAATAATACTACTGATAATAATAAATTCCGCTTTATTCTGTATACAGGATCATGGCAGTCTGGAGCCTATCCCAGGAGACTTAGAGCACGAGGCAGGGTACATCCTGGACAGGTTGCCAATCCGGGAGGAAACCGGAGTACCCGGAGAAAACGCCCCAAGCACTGGGAGAACATGCAAACTCCATGCGCACAGACCCCCTAGGCGGGAATCTAAACCCGAATCGAATAATAATATATTATATATGCGAGGTTAAAGCAAAAATATATAAAAAAAAAAAAGCATGTTAAAGCATGTTGGCTGTAGAATTTATTTTAATTAACTTTTAGAATTTTCAACATAATCTTTTTGTTTTTCAATACACTTTGTCCATCTGTCAACAAGCTTTTGCATTCTCTCCTTAAAGTGCTTTAGGCTGAGCTGCGACTCACATCGCTGTCTTCACTCATCAGAAGTGTATGTTCATCCTCGTAATGCTGCTTTCAGGGGACCAAACAGGTGAACAACTGATGGAGCAAGATCATGACTATAGGGGCTATACGAAGTTTTTGCAGTGTGGGCAAAAGTGTGTGGACGTGCATTGTCATGCAAGATCACAGCGCCCTTGGATAGCAGTTGGTTTTTCACCTGCTCCCAACGACAGGTCGCCACAGGGGGCCTTCCGATTCGCAGGAGGTTTTATGCAGGATGCCCTTCCTGATGCAACCCTCACATTTTATCCGGGGACTGGCACTTCATCCAGTGGCTGGGGTTTGGGTGGAAATTTAACCCGGGCCTTAAGCATGGTTAGCGAGAAACATACAGTAGCGCTGAGCTACTAATGCCCAACATCCTTGGATAGTGCCTCTTTAAGAAATTTTGACCAAATTTTGTTTGCAGATATCCAAATGCTTAATCTTGCCCATTTTTCAGCTTCTAGCACATCAACTTTGAAAAGTTTTTTACTTGCTGCCTAATACATCACACCACTGTAACAAGATAATCAACATTATTTACTGCATAAGACATATAGAAGCATTTAAAAATGCAACAATATTGATTTACAAAGATTTCAAAAGGTGGCAGAAGTACACTGTATAAACAAGTATGTGACATTCAAGACATCTTACTTTTTACAAAAATATTTTTTATTCACTTTATCATATAAACGTGCATCTAATCTAATGAAATTTAAAGAAAACAATCACATTTCAGTATCATTATGAAATATTATGTGTAAATACAGTATGTATATTTAAAAAAAGTAATGCTACACAACGGCTGCTAAATAGTACAGAATGTCAAAATAGCGCACCTCTTTTGGAGTAATACAATATGCTTTTTTGGACAAAATAGTCTGAATTTCTAAGAACTCTGTTATGCATACTACAGAGATCTACAGACAAGTATATTTCCTGCCTGACCTTTCACCTTTAAAAGACTTTTTAAGACTCATGACTAACCTGTGCTGGGTCACAGGAACTGTGATAAGAAAGACTGTCATCTAGACAGGAATAAAAATTTGTACGATATTATGAAAGATGTTTTATTACTAAATTATTTGAAGACAGTGAGACTGCAGTGAATAATGTTTAACAAGTATCTGACTCTCACAGGCTTTCATCATTGCCAAGGGTGTGGCCACATGTGAAACACAGGGTGGAAGATGTCACCCTTGAAATAGGGTTTCCTGTTGTGGTTATCACTCCGACTCTGAAAACAACATGTATCACTTCTAAAACATTATATCGTTGGTAAGTAATTTCATCAAATTCCCTGAGAATTAAATCAATATTATGTAGCCATCAATTTTATAACAAAAAAGGGAAAAAACCTGCTCATACAGTACTTAGCATGTTTCTAAAAGTCCCTGCTATTACTCATTCACCTGTCTGACGTGGGTATAAAATGTTTAACACTATAACACTTACTATTATCTGGGATATGCCAAATTCCACACATACATCCACCAGTCTACATATTAAAAAAAGAAAAAGAAAGAAAGAGGGAGTGAGAGAGAGGGCGAGAGCGAAAGAGAAAGAGATAAGCCATGCTTCCTGTGTGGTTGAGTTGTCATCAAAAAAAGACAAGATGAATCGACATTGCTGAAAACAAATACATACCATGTATATAGTGATCATGAAAAAATAGAGTAGGATGAAAAAGTTTATTTTCTTTTAGAATTCAATTTAAAAAGTGAAACCCATATGTTCTAGGTTCATTATGTGTAAAGTTAAAATTTATAAAAAATTATTTTAATTTCAATGATGACAGCTTACAGGTCATGAAAATCAAAAATCCAGTATCTCAAAATGTTATGATTTTGAGTGAATTATCATTTATTGAGTATAAATATCGTGTATCTCTTGGTGTAGTTCGGTAAACGCATGGGAAAGACTGCTGACTTGACAGTTGTCCAGAAGATGATCTTCGACACCCTCCACAGAAGGTGTTGTATTTAGGCAAATTCATGGAGACTTGATTAGAAGGGAAAAGTGTGGTAGGAAAGGGTGCACAAGCAACAGGCATGACTGCAGGCATTAGACTTATCAAGCAAAGCGAAATCATGACCTTGGGAAAGTTTCACAAGTAGTGGCGTGAGGCTGAAGTCAGTGCGTCAAGAGACCCTATGCATGGATTTCTTAAGGAAATGGGCTACAACTGTTTTCAAAAGTATCAAACCACTCATGAAGCAGAGACAACTTCCATGCCATGCCTCACTGATGCAGTAATTTGTGCTGCATAGTATTGCGTGCATAAATGAACAGAGTTTTTCAGAATTTCTTTATTATAAATCTTTTTCACAATATTCTGTTATATTGAGATGCACTGTTTATTATTTCCTTATAAAGGCCAAATATTGTGAGATACCTGATATTCCTCACAAACTATAAGCTGTAATCATCAACAGTAAAATAAAACAAGATTTAAATATTTCACTTTATATTTGATGAACTTGATGAGTTTCATTCATTTGAATTTTTTTTGATGCACATTTGGGGGTAAACAGCTTTGAATAGTTATTTTTATTTGAACCTGCAGGGCAGTACGAAGTAAATGTATACCTGTAATCTTTTAATTGTGATATACCAGGAACCTGCTGTTGCACAGATGCTGGGCCCATGTTGTAGCCTCATGTTTCTATTATCACATCTATATGTCAAATCTATAGGCTGAGTAGAGTGAACTCAGTTCTGCAGCAGATTCTCATAGATTATAGTTGCTGCATTAGAAAACAGCATAATCTATTGTAACAATACCTTCAGTGCTGAACACAAACCATGAAGCTACATAATGTTTTGAAATTGGTGCCAATTGACCAAGTAAATCTGACTGTTATTTAATGTATTTTAACTCCATCTAGTGGCCTAATTTAGTCACATCAGTATTTTTGTGTATATTAAAAGGGAGTTATATATAAAGTCAAACTATATATTTATATTTATAAAAGTATAACTATGTAAAGAGAGCAACTTTAATAGTTTTCTATTTGTTTGTGTGTGTGTGTGAATGAAGATTGCGCAATCAAGTATTAGTGGTTAGCGCTGTCACCTTGCACCTCCAGGGTCCAGTTTGCATGTTCTCCTACCTCCCACAGTCCAAAGACATGCATTTTTGACTAATTGGCATTTCCAAATTGCTCGTAATGTGTGAGTGTGTTTATGTGTGTACCCCATCTCATGCCCTGAGTCTTCTGGGACAGGCTCTAGGCCCCCCTCGACCCTCGTCACAGGTTAAAGTGGTATAGACGATGAGTGAGTGAGTGAGTGAGTGAGTGGAGAAAGGTATATTGGGATGGCAGGTACACTAGAACTTTAAACCCTTAGTGCTTGACTGGCTTAATAAGTTAATGTCAAACTCTTTTAATGAGCAATTTCAATATAAATTACATGCCTTAATATTCATAAGACTTCATATTCGGTAAGTGGGTGTGGTCAGTATCAAACAGAAAGATTGGAGTAGATACAATGACCTGTACTGTATTTTTCCCCTTCAAAAATGTTATATAATTGTCATGAGTAATATATTGTACATTTAAAGGTGCGTTTGTGTATACAATGTCCTATAAAGAACATGATGCACTGACTGATTGTATGTGTATTACATCTTAATAGGGGGAATAAGGTAAACTGGTAGGAAATGGGTCATTATATAAGCTTACTATTGAGTATGCAGAGCTTTTTACTGAGTGCTCTTGTTCATATCATTTTACAGAAAGTTGCTGACTGAATTTTTAAAATCCTGTGTTACGCTGCTACTGCAATAAATAATTGATAAAATGTTACTTACCGTTTAGTGGTTCCTATTTGTTGTGTTTGTGTCTCTATAGAAATTATTATTATAAATTAGAGAAAATGTAAGATTTTCAAAACCCTGTTATTGTTATTGCTGCAGGAGACTAATTAAATTAGAATGTTACTTAGGTCTGAGTGGGTAGTCAATCTTACTATGTTTATATTTATATAATATTTAAATATAGTAATAGTGAATTACTATCGTCGAATTTAAATAAAATTCTTGATGCATGAAAGCATGAACAATAATTATACGTGTCCCAAATGTCCAAACATGTTTTTCAAAAAGGCTTTCATTCAGTCTTGACAAATGGTTAAGATGTGATTCTTCACAATATGATATAAACCAGTCATTTTTGAGAACATGTTTTTGATTTTGAAACTTTAAAAACTTAAAACTAAAAACAAAACAAAACTTATTGTTGAACAGTGGTGTGGGTTATTAAATGATGCTTTGGAACAACCTCATGAATTTTTGTACCGATAACAACCTTTTTAGCGCATTACAGGATTTTTGTCAACACCATCAGACATTAAAATATGCATTTAAATGACATTTTTATTGAAAACATAGGTTTTGCCTAATAACCAAGTGTTCTTTTTCTCTCATATAATTATTTCAGAAATCAATACAGCACCTTTTAAAAGTATTTCATTAGGATAAAAAGTGGCTTCCTCTAAGCTATTATGAAAAATCCATCTTTGTTTAGTAGTAATCTTATTAATAAAATATTCCTGAAATGTAATGTGGCATCGCAGGGGCCTGGAGCCTATCTAAGGAGACTAAGGTCCCCGGGGGCCCACCGTGACTCTATATAAAGAATAAAGCAGTATAGATGATGAGTGAATGAGAGGGAGTGAATTGTGATTAAAGACTTTTATGCAGAATCAAAATAGAACCACCAAATTTCATATTAAAAAAGCTCACGAATGGAAATATATCTTATGTAGAGAAACAGGTCACAATGAACTAAAAATAGTTTTTAACATTAAACAAGGTTCAATGCCTCACACAGACATACAAGCTGTGGGTCTTCCAATGTTTTTTTTTTTTTTTTTTCTGTGCTCTTTGAACTTTCTCTGAGAGTGTTTCCAAGCCCTTCTTTTATACCTCTCTTTCATTCTGATCACTTATTTATTATATATTTTATTATGTTATTATATTTTTTATATTGTATTTTGCCTTCTTTTACCCTGTTATTCCATTTTTCCTTATTCTCCTTTCTCAAGAATACATTGCTTTGTTCAGGATCTCTATAAATCTTCTCTTTCTTTGGTACTCTCTATTCCTTCTCTTTCACTGACAGCTGCAGTATTGCCATACTTGCCTGAAATTAATTTGATTATTCCTATATGTTTATTTTGCCTCAAATGTCCTTAATAAGCTCTTTATTAAACACTATCTAACTAAACCATAATAGATCATAACCTACGCATGATAAATGATTGAACAATTTTAACTAATGCAAAATTAAACTCATTTAATACAATGTAACAACTAGTGTTTACACAATGATAAGGTCTGGGTTACCTATAAACCTCGGTAGTAAACATTAGCAGACTGTGCACTACTGGGGAAAAAACAGCCATTAATGAATTCATATGTACTTATTTTACTTAGCAAACAGTAGGTGCTTTATTTTCTTATATTTTAAATCATGTTTTTTCAGCCATTTGAAAATGTGAACACCTGTTCTGGATGGTGGCATAGTGGCTTAGTGGTTAGCACTGTCGCCTTGCACCTCCAGGGTCTGGGTTCGATTCCCTGCTGCAGTAGGTTAACTTCTACTAAGCCTCTGTATGCATGGAGTTTGCATGTTCTCCCTGTACTCGGTGTGTTTCTTCCCACAGTCCAAAGACATACATTAGTCTAATTGATGTTCCCCAAATTGTTGTTGGTGTGTGCCCTTCGGTGGATTGGCACACCATCTTCTTCACATGGACTTTGTGCCCCAAGTCTCTTATGATCTCTTATGATCAAGTCTCCAGGCCCCCCTTAACCCTGTATAGCCTACAAGGATAAAGCAATGAATATAGACAACAGAGTGCGTAATTCAGTTTATAATATTGATCATAATCAAAATATGATTCATTTCTTAATTTTACAGAAAAACACAATATTATATGCTGGACATGCTTTTTTTTTGCAGGTTTCAAGACGGTTTTAAGGTGGTTTAGTGGTTAGTCTCCTCGTGCCTCCACTGTTGAGGGTTTAAATCTTTCCATTTGTTTTACAACGTAAAAAGAAAGAAAAATCAGGAAAAAAAACATGGAATTAGAAGGTGTGTCCAAACTTTATATCTATTTTTATGTCTATTGTTTTATAAACAAGCAGGAGTTTTATCCGAGTTCCTCTTGTTTGCTCGCGTTCACTGAATCCCGGAATGCTCCATGGTTCCCTAAAGAGGTGCACTATACAAAGTAGGAAATAGTGATTTCGACTCCCTGTGGAGTGCACGATTTAAGGCAGCGGGGCGCCGTTTGGGATTCCGCCGGGTTAAATGACACGGCAATAGAGCAAAGTTCATTAGTAAGGGAGTTGCTGCTACCACACACCTGGCCTCGTGTGCCACTGACCTCCTGTCCTCTGTCTCAGTCTCTGTCTTCTTTCAGCTTCTCAGGCGTCCAACATGGCAGAGGAGAATATCTATGAGAGGATAGACGAGGAGAACGTGTACGAAAAGCCTTTCGACGAGGAGCCGAAGTATGAGAACCAAAGCGCGTTTGCTGACCGAGCGCCAGTGATAGAGGCGATTTACAGCGAGATCGATGTCCAGGCCAAGAAAGGAAGAAGCTTGTCTCCGGACTACATCAACACTGATGAAGCAGAGGAAATCCATCCTGAAGCCCAGAACGGGGAAGCACTGTATGAGGTCCCACCAGGGGAGGATGATGAAAAAGAAGAAGAAAAAGAAAAAGAAGTAGAAAAAAAAGAAGAAGAAGAGGAGGAGACTTCCAGACACTCTTCTCCATCTGAGCGCTTTGGGGATCCGTGTGATGAAGAGCAGCTAGAGGAAGACACATATGAAGACAACGCAGAGGATGGGATGATGATGGCTTTCTCCCTGCCAAAGGGCAGAGCCGCAGAACCAGCAGAAGAAATGGTGGACTACAGTCTCAAACCAGTGCAAGAAAATAGCGTTGAAGAAGAGGAGAAACCTGAAGATCCTAATCAGCCTGAAATCGCACTCTTTGTTAAGGTATGTGACCGACTATATCCCATCAGACCTAAACTCTGGTGGCACAGTGGCTTAGTGGATAGCTCTGTCACCTTGATTCCTTGTACCTCCCCAGTCCGGGTTCGATTCCTGCCTCTGTGTCCATGGAGTCCGCATGTTCTCCCAGTGCTTGGTGTGGTTCCTCCAGATACTCCTGCTTTTTCCCAACAGTACAAAGACTTACAGATTAGGCTAATTGGTGGTCCCGAATTGAGAGGTTCATAAAAATTAGCATAAATACAGTGGTCACTATTGGCCTCCTAGTTCGACTACAAAGGTTCCTTGATGGACGGATGGAGACCCAGATTTAATGTTTCTCCTTATTGTTTTTGTTTATTAGAACCTGAAATTTATTTATTGTCCAAAAGAGTAATACCCCGACAGTCCTCATAGAAGGATCTGATAACACAATATACACACAGTCTAAGTTAGGGGAAAAGTGATATCCATATTGGAGGACAGTGGGGTCTCATGAAGCTGAATTAGTATACTACACTATACTATACAACTGCGCAATTTTTACTAATATTTAAGTTTCAGATAAAGAGTATTTTCCTCATAAATTGTTTTTTGATTCCAGTTATCTATAAGAAATTATTATGAATAAGAGGCACCGTTTGTGTGCTTGAAAAACTTTCAAAAAACAGAACATACTTATTCAAACTTATTATTAAACTTACTTATTTAACTTATTTATTAATCGGTGAATATACTAGTATGATCTGAGCATTTCAAAATGTAAAACCTTTCCCACTGTTAAGAAGTAGGGGCTGTTGTCACCAATAAGGACGTCCAGCCTTACCTTCCTGACTGAAGGTCATGTAGGTGTGGCTGCATGCAAGTGATAATCATCACTTGGACTTGAACCATTAAGATTAACTCTAAAAAAAATCGCAAATGATTGGACTGCACTTCATAATTTTTATCAATTTTTTTTTTACAGTCTCAAATAGTTAAATAAAGAGGCATGGTCTCCATGCAGGAATAACAAAAAATGTGTCATGGAATAAAGGTTCGAGACATTTTCTTGACTTAGATGCTTTAGGTGATAGTTAATCAGTATTTTGTGTAGCTTGTAGATAAGACACTTCCAGAGTACAATGGAAATAGCGAGAAGAATCTCAGTCATTTAGTCAGCTTTCTCAATCATTAACTTCTGCCTCCCTGAAGTCACTTTATTCACAACAGTGGGCGACTTTATTCTTCTTCCAACTGACTCAAAAGGCTAGTCCAGTGCCCCAAAGTATGTTTAATACCGATATATAATAATTGTACCAAATATTTAGCAAAATCACACTTCTGTTTCTGTATAAGAATTCTGGTTATAGTTTCATCAAGATTTAGCAATGCTGTTTAATCATTCACCAGTAACTGTATAGTCATGGAAACAAGGCTGACCCTGTATGTGCAAATGACCCCATGTGTTCTCTTTACTTTTTGATAGTAGCACCACTATAATCTCAGTACATGAAGGGGTCACTTTGCTGAATGAGCAACAGTGATTGACATGGTTGGCGTGTGTTACTGACAGGGCTCGAATTATGTTATGTTAAATAATTTATACCTTTTCTAATTTCCATAGAACCTACAGTAATTGTTTCTGCAGTAATTAAAACATGGTAAAATACTTTAAAGACGACCTAAAAGTATTATATGTAAATGCAAAAACAATGGCTAGTTTACCACCTATTTACTTCAGCAGCATTTTATGATAATCAGAAGATTATATTATCATCATATTAATAAATATTATTAAATGATATTATATAAAATATCATATAAATTTTTTCAGCTATGTTAGAAAATTACAGACTGAAAATATAAATGTGCGTTATTATAAAATAATTTTTATACCACATGTAATTTTATAAAACTTATATTTGTGTTATAATAATAAAAAATAAATAATAATAATAAGTAATTAATAAAAAATAATTACATAAATAATAGTAAACTATATTGGGTATTGGGTATGTTTAGCTGAAACCCCTATTTTAAACTCCTATTTGAAGTTTGTAATATGAAAAAAGCATATTACAAACTTATTTGAGTAAAATAGACTAAATATAAATATTTACAAAATTTATGAATCCTATAAATTGTCTGAAACTGAGCAATAATATAACTATAACTAATATATGCTGTAAATATTCTCTATATATAAAGTAAACAAACATCCACAAAATATACTTTGAATTACAGTTTAACTTTAGCTATATGTTATTCACTCATGATCTGAACTGCAAAAACCAATGATCAGGGTCATATGGGTGTGCTATTTTATTTACTTATTTGTTTGTTTTACATAGTAAAATAATGCTGAAGGCCTCAAAAATATAAGATACAATGAGGCCAGAATCATAATTCTATAACTATAACAGAATAATATAGCTATGAGTGATATAACTACAACTAATATTTTACAAATATAACATAGAATCCTAAAATCCTATAACTATATAATACATCATATAGTAAATACAGTACAGGGCTGCAAAGCCATGGGTCATTCAGACCGCCCATGTTGTCCTCTGTCTTCTGCTAAAAGTGGCTACAATGGGCATATGAGCATAGAACTGGACTGATGAATAACATTTTCTTATGTTTATGTATAATGTTTCTTATTCTTATGTATAAGGACAGCCAGTGTTTGCATCACTTACTTGGAAAAGAAATGGGACGAGGATGCACTATGGGCAGAAAGCAAGCCGGTGGAGGCAGTGTGACACTTGGGAAACCTTGGGTCCCGACATTCATGTCGATGTTACTTTGACACGTACCACCTACCTAACCTGGCTATATAACCAGTTGCCAATGACAGTAAATGCAACATTGGTTCACTGCAGTGATCAGGCAGGCTACTGACTGATACTCATAATATATGTTTGTAATCAGCTTTCTCTTTTGTTGCTAACTAATCAACTTTGATCCAGTGCTCATTGTGTAGTCACTGTGCCTCGGTGCTGACAACAACTTTAATGATATGTGTGCTTATATGAAAAATATGTCAGCTGACACACATTCAGCAAAATGTATCATAGACATATCACAAATTATGGTGAAGCATGACGGAAGAACTGCTTGAGAATGTGCATATTGCAACTAAAAACGCCAAAGCCTACCTTAATCTAAACACAGCATGAATGACATTTACAAACATATGGAAAAAAAAGATTCATCTGAGGTGAAAAAAATGGCTGGAGCCAAATTGGCTTTTTTATACTCTGGGCTGTGCCATAGCCTCAGCTACAAAGATAAGCAGATGATAGGACTATGGAAGTCCCCTATTAGGTCTCTAAGAGACAGGCAGCCTTTTTTTGGCTGCCAGTTAGTTGGGTGTGTCGAGTTTTTTTTGTAAATAAAAGGTGGCAGACCTACCTGCCGTACAAGAAAAATGGTCCAGGAATGGTTTAAGGAACATGGCCAAGCGTTCAAGGTGTTCAAGAGTGCAAAGGAGTTCAAGAATCCAAATTCCCCAGATTTCGAACCAATTTAGTAGAGATGGGGAAAAATATTGATTCAGTTATATATATTGTGATTTTTTTTTGTGGCATTTCAAGTTTTGCAGCACTGACTCAAAAAATTGGAAAACACATATTTAATGTTTACATGTTGGCATTTGAGAGGGTAGCATGTTGCTGTTCCTCTATAATCTTGCAGGTGATGCCCTCATCCACAATCTGCAAGATTTAAAGGATACTCTGCTAATGCCAGATTCCACATTACACCTTCAGAGGTCATATGCCAGTCATATGCCAGAGCTCATGGGTCAGAGCTGTTTTGGTGGCACAAGGAGGAACTATGTGTTACTAGCCTTGTTTTAATGTTATGTTTTATATATATATATATATATATATATATATATATATATATATATATATATATATATATATATATGATTTAATTTGCTAAATAAAAAAGTTTTGAGAAAGGAAGCTTTTCAGTTAGGGGATGGAATGATGTTAAAAAAAAAAGACAATTCAGGGTTAGTCATTTTGATCAAATATCACACTTTTTATCACAATGTAGATGATGGTGAAATTGGACAGAAAATTATTTCCATTTTTGTCTCAAATGTATCAGAGAGAGCAAGAGAGAGAGAGAGGCTGTGAATATGTCAGAGTACCCTTACACAGTTACAAACTTTCCAACAGGTGCAATGAGGCGGCATGAGCAATCTGAACCACCGATATCTTCAGACCCATCATTTGGCAGGTCA